>JAOUZG010043946.1:1435065-1499537 GCA_026289955.1 Argiope argentata | reverse complement strand
CCAAGCTTTGTGCTAAACAAACAGCATTTGCGGGAAATAATGCTGTAATTTTTCTTTGATGAAAAGCTTTGATGAGGAATATTATGAAGTTAACAGTTGTAAGCATGAAGAAGACAAAGTAGAAAATTCAGTTTCACTAATTCCTTTCATCTGAAATCAAAATGGGATTGTGAGAAATTGTATCGATTACTTACCACCATCGGATGTTGTGCCTTCCAAAGGCTCGGACCAGTTTCCACAGCCTAAAGCATTACATGCTTGAACCTGAAATTGTTGAAAAAATAATTCAATTTATTGCTGTTTTTATAATCTTGAAGAATAAGATTAACTTGCATTCAGATATTAAAGCAAACCACAAGGTTCTTATTTCATCTGTTTAAGTAACAGTAAAACTACATATAATATAAATGTCAAATGCATAAAGTAATTGGGATATAATCATATTTGTAGTTTTTTTTTTAACTAAAACACACTGCAACATTCATTTTAGACTGATTATTATTAATAAATATGTGATATATTTCGAGAATTATAATATTAACAAAAATTCGCAATGCTTTTAAGCGCTTGATAGTGTAACTTTCAGTAACTATTAAATAGTGTAGATATGTGTTTTTTAAAATATTTTTTATAACTGTTTCACCATTTTGACGGGTGTTCCGCTTAGATTTAAGATCTTGAAATGAATTATTTTCACTGACACCATACATTTTAAAAACTAATCCAAATTAAATTATTCAGGTATGATCAATCACCGAAATTTACTTTACATATGAATTGTAAACTTTGTTAAATTCATAATACTGACGAAATTCTTGATAGATATATAATTTGATAGGCAAGAAACATGTAACAATAGCGAATTAATTTTGTAATTCTAAGCCATGATGAAAAGTTAACTAAAGTCGAAAATAATTTTTTTAAAATTCTGTATCACATTAACATGATGAAGTTGAGGTTTCGACCAGATTTTATGTTTACTAGTCATGAAAATGTATCGTAAATTTTTAAGTTTAGAGATGATTCTGATTATGATCCTCACATCAAAGAAGAATATAGCGGCATCAAGAAACAGAAGGACAGATAGAGATGAATCCAAAGTTCCAACTTTGAGCAACAATGTTCATTAGTGAATTGTGCCAGTCGTATACTCATGTGGCCAGTCATATACTTGGCGTACTGGATCATTAGTGTTTACTCATCATACTCATTTAATCTAATACAAGCATATACTCCTTTATTTTAACTTGTAGTGCATGTATTATTTATGATATCATTACCAGCTAGAAGAGAATTTTGCAATCTGATTGAACTTCAAAACAAAAACATCTAACTTCAATAACTTCTTTAGGTCAACTCTAAATTGAGCTGTTCGTATGAATAGTTATATAATTAACCGTTTCAACGAACGAATCAAAATCGTAAAAATAATAATTAATCGTAATAATAATAAAATCCCTTGACAAGAAATAAGCGAAAACTATTTTCAAGCTTCTCATGTTGCTTGTTTTTATTATTTTGTTAAATGAGGGGAATTGCAATATTTTAAAACTTTTATTGAAATATACACTAGATGAGGGATTTATTGCTTATACTTTAATTAATTTAAATGATTGTTTTATATAATATATGTTATTATTTATATCTTTATCGTCCTGGTACATAGGAAGCACGTCCTCTTCGTGATCTGGCCATCCCGGGTTCGAGTCCCGGGCAGGGCATGGTTGTTCTTATGTGTTCTATGTTCTGTGCCCCCTGTAAAAAGGGACTGTTCAAGCTAATGTGATAAGTGGGCGTCATCTTCATATGAGTTAGAAGACAGACTTTTGAACTCGGGTGCTCAGGGGTCCACATCTTCAGAAGCTATTGCACCCTCCGGCTCCCCCCTTTCCGTTGTCAAGCGGACACGAGGTCATCGTCATCACCATCATCATTATCATTCGCTTCTTTCAGATATAGATAGAATAATTAAAAGCTTTAAAATCCGAAAAATAAAAGTCCAAAGTCAATGTTATGCATCTTTTTAAGAAGTGTCAACTACCTTTTATGACTAACTTTTATTATAGAAATAACTGCGCATTTTTTGAAAATTCTTTTGAGTACATTGGACCTTATATTAAACCTTCAAACTTGAAATTCATATTTTACACAATTTTTCAGGGACAAACAGATCCATATCTCAGCTATGAATGAGAAGAAGCAGAAAAAATGACAATTCAATCATTTCACCTGCTGAGAAGCAGCTGCTGAAAGACACACCTAGTCTGCGAATTTATTTGAATAATGTAGCAAGGAGTTTCCAGATTCGAAGGGTTATCTTCGTCAAGTGTGTTGGAGAGGTTTTATTTTCCTTTCAACGCAGCCAGATAGTAAAGTTTTCACTAACCGAAATTTTTGAAAAAATTAGTATTTTTAATCGAAATCACTTGTTATGTCTTTCTCTCAGTATTTTAAAGCCGATATTCAGATATATGTACAATATTTACTGTTCGAAATAAAAAAAAAGTATTTGTACATTAATTTTTGATCTGCAGTTTTTCACTAATTGATTTGCGGAGTTTAGTTGAACAGATTCTATGTAACAAACCGAAGTGGAGATGCATTTTTCTAATCTAATAAAGGTTTATAGTAGAAACATTTGAAAACAAATAACAATCACTTTTTCGTAGCGTTTCTTTTATACATTTACAAAGTAAGTTTTATACATTTAAGCTATTTTAATAGAAGGATTTAGAGTAAGAAATTACTGGAATTTTTTACAAATCTAAGTGCAGAAAGAAACCGTGTAATTGGGAAACAAAAATAGGAATTCCGATTGCTTTCTTTTTATGAGCGGAGGAACCAATTTTTACGTTTTCATGTTCAATTCAAAGGCAGAAAGTTCTCATATATGTATATAATTTATTAAGCATATATCCCTTCAGTGATTTTACTATTATATTTTGCTAGGGATTTTTTATGACACGTGTAGAATTGGGAAAAGAAATCTTAGGTAATTTTAAAAGAATGTTGTAAGCATTACAGAATTATCTCCCTTCTCTAAGATTCTAAGAAAATGAATAGTCTTTAGTTTACTTGAGCGTTTGTTATTAATAATTAAACTTTAGAAATTATATAAACAAATAACTGCCTAGAATTAGGTAACTTTAATATTAAAGAAAATTATGTTTTTAAGGGAATTAATTTTTATAAACAATTAAAGGTAATTTCAATGGGTACACCTTTTTCAAGTGCTTTGGCCAATATTTTTGTACATTATGAGTTATCGTTTGCGTTTTTTACAAGAAATTTTAAAAAATTTGAGGGTTTTAAATTAAATCTTATATGCAATATTATAAACATAGGAAAGTTTATATTTCAGAATGATATTTGAAAATGAAATTCCTTTTGTGTAAATAACGCTCATATATGAATAAAATATTTTTAAGATTCGATGTATACAGTCAAAAAGAAAAAAATTGCTTTCGTTAATTTCAAAGTCTAATTTTTTTAACTTGAAAATTATAAAATCAAAATAACTGGGTGTTAGAGGTTAAAAAAGGTATTGGTTAACAAATTCATATTTAAAATAATGTTTAATACTTACCTGAAATGTATAAGTTTCACCCGGTTCTAAACCAACAAATATATACATGTGATTATTTCGACCAGGAGCATTAATGACCATAGTTTTATCGGCAACAAGACTGCCATTTTGATGATGGAGTTGGACAGTATAATGAGTAATATTGGCCCCATTATCATGGTTTGGTCTTCTCCATCCAAAGAGAAGGGTTTCATTGGTTGATGCAAGAACATGCACCCAAGATACTTTAGGTGGAACTAAAACAATAAAAAAATTACTCTATTTTCTTTTTATAATTATCACAGCATAAAAGATATCCGTTCATGTAAAAATTTCTTTGCAAAATTATCATAGTTTATTTAATGAAAACGCAAAATCAATAAAACTCAAATTGAGAGATACACATAAATTTTTCAATAATTAAAAATAAGCACAATGAAGATCAAATTTTTAGATTTATTATAATTTTTACTAACGCTGTGGCATTTATGTGAATTCTTTTAAAAACTTGAATAAAGTGTAGTGTTGATTGATTATTGATGTAAAGTGTAGTATTGTTGATTTGATTTGATTAAAAATCAGCGTTTTCGGAAATAGTATTTGTTATAAAAAATCAAGTAAGGATATTAAAATATAAGGAATTTTGTTTTAAATAGAAATGAATAGTTGCATAATTGTAATAATAAAAACTTGATGAGTGTGAACACCATATGATCATGCAATTCAACGTTAAAGGCAACTTTTTTTTCTAAAAAACAATAATTTCAAAGCGAGTTATGCTATATTTTTTTAATAATATCTTTAATTTATTAAGAATAAGTTCTTTATTTAAGATCCTTATTTAACTCAAGAAAATGCATCCTTAATCAAACTTTTAGAAATAAAACTTTCATCTGCTATAATTGAATTAACTGTTAATATTAAATGAAAACATTAGGTTCGTTCTATATAAAATGGAATTTCATTCCTTCAATTGTCCAAAACAAAGGAAATTCAACGCACTAAATGCACAATTACAACAAAGATGAAATGAAATCGCAATCATATAATCATTACATTAAAAACTAATTAAAATTGTAATGAATAACTGCAATATAATTGGAGTTTTTTAAGGACAATTAAGGATTTTTAGCTATTCTTTTTCCATCAAGTATTTTTCGATTTTTAAAATTGCTTTTCAGGCATGCGAGTAGCTTTTTCAGACGAAATTAATTATTTTTAGTTTCTTTAGAGCCTGAAACAACTTATTTTAAGTATTATTACTGTTAATATGTATCATTAAATTAGAATAAGAAACATATTAACAAGCGGAGAAACATTTAACATTTTAAAGAAGAAATACTCATGTTGATACTAATTAACGGTAATAATTAATTTTAAAACTCAGTTATTAGTAAGAGACAATAATTCTGTTTATTATTGAAATTTAGACACATTTTTAAAGCAAATAGTCACAATTTTCATAAAAATATATAAAAAAAGCAACTGATCTGTTTTTTCTTATTAAATTCGAATTAGGCATATAATATTTGAAAAATCTAACTGCCAAATTAACATTCTCTAGTTTTTTTTAAATAGAGATTTTATAATTATAACTGCTGAGTTGAGGAGTGCATTTTCTCCCATTTTTCTTAGTTTTGCGAAAAAGATTCAATTTTATTTGTTTTGATGCCAATAAAGTAAGGATTTTTCCTTTTATACAATTCATAAAAAGTATTTGTTTCAAAACCACATTCTTAAAGTTCCAAGCATTTATTAAATAAGGGCAAAGAAAATGTTTTGTTGTTTGCTTATGGTGTAAAATTGCATTTTATGTTTTATCAAATTATTAAATTCTAGTAGTTAAAGAGCTCGAAAATCAGCGAAAACGTAAAAAGCTATCATTTGCCATAATGCTAAAAAATGACCGCTAATTGTATACAGCTATAGAAAGTTAATCTTTCATATATATATGTATATTGAGTATGCCTTTCTTTCAGAGAGTTTCATGTACTGATCTGTCCAAACGCAATATGAACTTTTCAACCAGAACAGAATATACGTGAACGATTTCTGAGCATATAACAACAAAATGTTTTTCAATTCCATTCGGCTGGATATTTCCAACGACTGAAATTAAAATATGTATATAGTTCATGATTATCCTGTTTTAACATGCTTTAGTTATCATTTCAATGTAAGTGATATTAAATATATTTTTTTATTTTTTCCGTAGGAAATATTTGAAGCTAGAATGTTATAAATTAAAAAAGTTTTGAAGAATAAATTAACTCGAAATCAAAAATACCCACATTTGATCCCAAGTAGCACACAAATATTGTACAATATTGAACAATATTCGCAATATTGTTTAATATTATATAATATCACACAATATTGTACAATATTATGTTAGAGGATGTGCTATCTGGGATAGATAAGTTGATACTCATTATCACAAAAAATGCTGAATCCTGTTATCATCAGCTTTACAAGAAATGATAGATTTCTTAATTTAGTAAAATGCTTTTTTTCAAAAAGAAAATATGCTTCAAAATAGTGTAATTATTTGTTTTGATATAACATGCTTAAGCTGTAATATAACTAGAACAAATATATAAATTAAAAAAAAAATAAAAATAGTGATACTGTATTATATTGAACACTACATGATTTCTATTTTAGTTGTTAATTAAAATACATTATAGAAAATCAAAGAAAATACAACAGCAAAAATTAATGCAGAATTGAAAAAATATATCGTACCATCTGCAGGCATTGACACATTCAAATAAACAAAATCACTTTCTCCAGCTTCGTTAAATGCAGCAAGTTTGAAACTGTAAGTTAAGCCTGGCAGTAAGGCATGGATCGTATACTTTGTAGTATTGCCCAAGATATCGGAATCAACCTCAACAGTTGTTTCATCAACTGAACTATCTCTATACAAACGGAATCTTGTCACAGGCAAATTTCCGTCGTATTTCACACGCCAGTGCAGAGTAACGGTGCTGGTATCTTCAACAGTTGTTTCGTTTGTGAATTCTACTTCAGGTGCCTCTGTAAGAGAAAAAATAAAATTAAGATATTAGTGTGACAAAAAAGTTATTACATACATGAATGTAAATGAGAACTTTATATAAATATTAAATAACTAAAAGCAAGAATTTCAAATTTAAAAGGTCTCAAAGCAGGACGATTATATCGGTACAGAGATCCAGATAAAATTACATTTCTTTATAAATTATTTTGGAAATAATACACAATAATAAAACAAAATTGACCCCAATTTTTTAGAGCTCATTCTACTGAAAAGCAGAATTTCTTCTTGTTAAATATTTTTTTACTTTTTCGACTTTTATTTACGATTCATTATGATAAATATTATGGAATTCTAAAACAATTTTTTCTTCTACTTCAATATCAGACAGAGCCACTTCTTACGGTATTTAGATTTTATTAAATTAATCATTTAATTTCTAATTAAACTTCAAAATCTTTAAATAATTCTTTATCTTCGAAAGCACACTTACGTACAAATTTTCAAAATTAGGAAAAAGTGATAAGTTGTTTGCAAGATTTTTATCTTTACAAACATACAACAAATCGAATTAAATAGAAAAACACAAAAAGGAGAAAAAAATTATTATGTTTTATATCTATAGATTTTTCTTAGAATCTTTACTTTAAAAATTTGACATTAGGTGAATGCCTATTATTTTGGATTTTATAATAAACTGTCTTTTTAAATGAAAGTAGCTACTAGCATCGATAAATACTTTCCCACAGAGGAGCAATTTTATTAGATCATTTTTAAATGTTCTAGACAACACTGGGTTATAATGTTAAAAAATATCAATCCATATAGAATTTCACCATTCAAACGGCTCATCCGCCATTAAAAAATGAAGTGACGAACTCTATATTTATTGAAAGAAAATCATTTTTGTTAAAGATAGAGATCCATAATGCTAATTCAAAATTCAATTTCAAAGCTCACTATTTTCCGTCGAATTTTTGTTATAATGCAATTTTGTTTAAGACATAAAACTTTTACTAAAACTGTCTGTCACTTATTTATATACCAACTGGATTGCGTAGTTTTTTGTAGTAGACCATCTCAGAATTTGGCATATTTGTCTAGAAACTTCTAGGTAATATTAATAAAAGATATTTGTTAAACCTGAAACAGAAACCAAGTTTTAAGCTCAATCCTTTCCAAGACTAAAATTATTGAAATTTGCTTGATTCTGGACAGTGTTGTCTAGAAATCGAAAACTACAGAAGATGATGGTTTCTTAAGTTTCAATACTAATTCCTTAATGAAAAGAGCAGAACAGCAATTTCTAAAAAAAGGAATTACATTCCACTTTCGAAAGGACATCTTTTATTAGTTTAGTTTAGTTAGAGTTTTAGTCAAAGCTCTCTTCTGAAGCTATTCTTAGACGCTATTTTGGTATAAACTGCATAATTTTGAATCATTTTAAAAAGACGAAGACAACATTTGAGTCGGTATCACATCTATCTGTTCTTCTATATCACTGTAGAAGAAGCAAATTTAAATCAAGACTGATTTTATGTGCACCAAGACTCCATACATAACATCGAGCTCGAACCTGCTATCCTCCGGTCATGAAGCTAAGATACTGTCACCAGAACAATCTGAGAAATCTATACATTCCACACTTTTAGATAATTTTTTGCGAATCTACTAAAGGTAAGTATTGAATCTTGATTTCCAGTCTGATACAATCCTAAAGTGATAAAGTGTCCTATTCCTCAAGCAGGAACCGAAGTATAATTTAAGGAGCTTTTATGGGACTGTCAGCCAATATTTGAAACTACAAATTATATTATATTATAGAACAACTCATGTTTATAGGTTCGCATAGAATTAAACCTTTAGGAATGATACTAGAGGTAATTTGATTGTCCTGACTTAGATATAAATATATGAGATAAAAAGGAACCCAATATCAATATCCTCAATTCAACTCTTTATCTCCGTAATTTCTACGGAGATAAAGAATATCCTCAACTCTTTATCTCCGTAATTTTCTCTTTCCTCTAATCAGATAAGACTCTCTGTTTCGGAAACATGTTTTCTATTCAATATCCATAAAATATGTAAGATTCATATAGATAACTGACCGATTATATTATCGTATTGGAAATATTTAATATTAGATTATAATTTTAAAATTACAATAATGCGATGCATGAAACATATTCGGACATCATAGTATTTCTCAATATTCTCAACATTCAGAACAATTAAAAATATATAAAAAATTATTGCATCCTACTACAAATCGTATAAATCTTATAACAATAAATTATTAAATACAAACAGAACTGCGAAACAAACATATTATTTCAACCTGGAAACTCTGTCAAAAACTCAAATGACATTGCAATGAAAAATTTTGAAATAAAATTTTCTACAACTGTTAATTAGCTTTTAATTTTTATCAGAAGGAAAACTTTTGGAAAACATTTCAGTCAAAGAAACACATTTGTTTAATTATTTTTTTTTCAAATAAATCTCATTCATCGTTATCATTAATTTTTTATTTAAATACTATTGTTCAATTTTCCTTCTCTGTCAGTGATTTTGGATGTTAAGCAACTAAAATGCAATCATTTATCTATGACAAGTCAGTAATTAATGAAAAAATTAGCGGAACTAATTGGCTCATTAATTCTATTTGACATTTTACTAAACTTTTTTGTATATTTCGTGAAGATAAATTTTTAACTAAAATATGCTTCATGATTAAACTTCTTCAACAAATAAATACATTCATGACAGAATGTCTTATCTTTATTCTTTTAAGATTATTCTTAACTGTTTTGAAAATTCACCATAATTCCTTGTATAGCAAAGCTTTTCAATCAATCAAATATGTGATACATTATTTAATATTGAATTTTTGACAATTTACGTACATTTTTGAAGACAAACAAAAATTTCTTTTCGGTAGATCTCAATACTATTCAGTCATTAAAAGAGAAGGACGGCAAGAAGAAAATAAGATCCAATAAGATAAAAACCAAAAAGTACATAATTTATGTAGTTTTCAATTTCATTAAGTAGAAAGAGAGAATTTTGGATTATATTCTCTGCAATAACAAAGATTATAGTTTGTCATCTGAAACATTGTTCTAAGATACATTTTGAAAAGATATGAAAATTTTCGTATTTGTATGCCATTTACAAGCTTTTCTTTAATGCGATTTATTTCACGTTTATGAAGATGATATTTTCCATTCTATAAAACACTACTAATTCTGAAATTTTGTAAACAGTGATAATACAACAATTTGACTGATAAGTAAGTTGTGAAAATATTAATCATTTGATTTCAATATCATTTTAATTCCTCACGAAAGGCACCATCTGGAAGTGCACTAAAGAAAAAACCCAGATAAGGCTCTATAATATTTAATATAATGATTTATGAAATATTTTATAGAATAAAAACATGAGATTATAAAAATGAAGGTCATTGTATTAAAAAAGAAAATATTTTTAAATTAAAAGTTTAGGGGCTAAAGTAAAAATAATAAAAACCTTAAACACTGAAAATATTATGATGTGGCCACATTGAATAATACATACTAGAAAGAAAATCTATACAATCATTGAAAATTAAATTATGCTATGAATGAAAATAAAATTTCAATTTTCATTGAATATTTATATCAGCCGGTTTCTGGTCACAGAGGTAGTGCGTCTTTCTCGTGTTCTGGGAGTCCCGGGTTCGAGTCTCGGTTCGGGCATGGTTTTCCTTCTGTGTGCTATATGTGAGAAGTGTGACTGTGCCCCCCTGTAAAAAGAGACTGTGCAAGCGAATGTGATGAATGTGTAGCTAAGTCGTAATCTTGGCCCTAGTTGGCGCTTTTTCAAACAAGAGACGCATATCTTTGGCTTAAAATTTGCTGCTGTATCAGCGGGGCTTGTCCATGGAAAGTGCCATAAGTTACAACAACAGCATATTTATATCATTGTTTCAAGAGTATTTTTTTATCATCCGATTTTTATATCCCTCAAAAAATTATTTTATACTTCTTAATACTTTCAATAAAATGTTTTATTATTATTAATATTATTTTTACATGTATATTATTATAGTAGAGAAAACCATGAACTTAACAGAACATTAAAATTGTATATTGTTATTTAAATGAAAACCATGAACTTAACAGAACATTAATATTGTGTAAACATTTAAAATAGAATTTATAGCATGCATTCTCATGCAGTTTGATAAGAGCTGATTATTAAACAACTATTTTATTTTGAAAAATATACCCACTGTCTTAAATCCATTTATTTATACCAAAAATGTATTTTCCTAAAATAGTTATGGTTTTTTTTCTCTTCTCGATATGCATTGATGAAGATATTAAATTTCATACTAACTACTTTCTAATTGTGTTGAACAACATGATATTTGAGCTAAATATAAATTTTAAATGTTTATAATATTCTATAACTTTTTGAAATAAAAGGCCGAAAATAAGAACTACTTTACCAAAATAAACGAAAAAAGTTTAGCAATTTAAAAGAGAATTATAGCTTAGTGATGTAATTTTTAAAAAATAAACGCCCTTTTCTCTGAAGCTTTTGCTAAAGATCTTTCAAATGCAATTGGCAATTAAAAATAGTTAATCGGATTATGAAAAAAAATGTCCCTCACATTAAGCTTGAACGATTCCAAACTAACTGATGAACAAATATATAAATCAGAAACCATAATGCTGAGAGAAATTTTATACTTCACAGACAGTCTCCATTCTAATTCCTTCTTACTTTATGTCCTTAAATTGTCCTTTTGAAGTCAGGATTACCATACAATTAAACATTAAAATTGATTGTCTATAAATAGCATTAAATTACGCCCTCGTTCTAAGTTTTTGTTACTATATGAATTATTAAGGATGCGTGGGCGAAATTAATTCCAAAAAGCGAAGCGTCTTGAAAGATTCGTAATTGAAAATCATTCCACAAAGAATTTTGATCTAATTATAACCATAATATAGTTAGTAATTTGATAGTTAAATTTTTTTTAAAAAACTATGATCAATAAAAAATATAATACTTAGTTTTTATTCTGACGTCATCTTATTATTTTTTTCCGAGTTCAAAATCAATGATTAATAAATGGTATTCCAGAAAATATATTTTATAATGCTGCGGAAATGACACCCGACAGATGTAAATTGATTATTTCATTTAATATATTAATACAGTCATTATGCATTTTTTGAAACGTAGATAAAAAAATAATGCTTAGGCGCAAAAAGAAATCTCTACAAAAAATGAAAAGAATAAAGAGCAGCAGCCACGAAAACTTCATATAAACATGACAAAGTATGTTGACGTAAAAACATCGAAATTTGTAACATTGTGCGGAGATTACGTCACACAGAAAGGTTCTCGGGATTTGTAAACTCAATCTAATTGATTAAAATGTGATGGCACTTGAATATTCATCAAAAATTCGGTCGAGGGTTCTCTGCAATTCTAAATTGTTTACTTTGCTGAATAACAAATATCGATCAACCTTGGTTTTCTTTTATAATATTCTTTCTTTTTGTTTCTAAAAGAACTTTGCCCATTTGTCTGTCGCTGATAATATTTTTTTCTACCTTTTTATTGAGTAACAAAGAATTTTCTTAAGACTCTTTTTTTGCTACTTTGACTTGCTGCTTTATACACTGTATTCTTCGATAAGACAATAGCCGAGCGTCATTTTTGTTACTACAAAGAATGAAGTGATCTCTGTATCTTGTTCATTTTAATTCGGCTGAATGATCTCATTACAAGGAATTAATAATCAAACGAGTCAGTTCTTTTTTGCTATAATATTAAGAATAACATAATACAAACCTTCTAATACAATGATTATTCTTTGTATTGCTATTTAATCTGTTCTGGTAAGCGAATATGCAAATTAAAACCAATGCATCGTTTTATTGAAGTGAAAGGTTGCTGGACCTTTTTACAAAATAAAGATACGACAGTAGCACCTTTTGTAAGTAAACAGTAATTCAACATTCTTCCTTGACAGATTATGAATATTTTCACCAGATTATTGATACCGTATCTGAGAATAGCTCCAAGGAGGCGAAGAGCAATTACCTTAAATCTTACTTAATAGTTTACCAATTTTTTCCATATTGCATTCCACAAAAATATTTACTGAGCGTAGCGAAAGCTTGAATAGATGCATTGTAGTGAATGAGCAATACTTTTTCAACAATGCATATCATTAACCGCCTTCGTAACGAGTAGTAAATATGTCCCATAATATCTTGAGTTACTGAAGAGTGTTAGTTACAGAGTTGGTTTAAAGGTGAGATACATCAATTCTGTCGAATGAATGCATTTCATGACCGAATGCATGCCTTTCATGACCTTATGAAAAGATTCTATGTCCTTATGAATGCATTTTATTTTGGCTTGAGAATTAAAACACCAAATTCGAAAAGAATACTGCAGATCATGCAGAATTAGTGCAATGATTTTTGATTTGCTATTCTACTTTTTATCTGGTTATAGTTTGATTCTTAGAGAATGCGAGAAATTTGAAACCTTTCATTAAAATTAAGAATAAACAATGAAACAGAATTGTATTAAGTGAAGTTAGTTGCATTTTCTGGATTGAAAGAACTTAAACGAAAAACAATAGATAGATTTTACGGTGATACAAAATCCCGGGTATTTTATTCGTGACGGTTCATAAGAACTAATGAAAGAAGATATTTGATATAAAAATATTAATTAACGTTGGATGAAATTTTTATTGAATGACCACTTCTTTATTTCTTTTGAATTTGAGAATCGTTGATGATTAGATTATTTAATAGCAGATAATAATGACAGGTTAAGATATATTAGGTACATTATAATTAGGCGCGAAGCACAAAGAACTGTAATTTTAGTATGCTAATTTGACTTTAAAAAATGCTTCTGAAATATCAAATACAACTCCAAAGTCATTAAGAATTGAAATAACATTACAAAAACAAAAAAATTCTCCAATATATGATAGTTTCTTTTATCTTTATTGATAATCGTCGTAAACGACAGAATTGTCATTGTTATTAATGTACCTTTTTAAATTTGGGTAGTTTCATAGATGATTTCAGTTTTCAAGAAAAATTTTTAAAGAATATCAATGATTTTATACGAGCTGTTCCAGGGTAAAGTTTTTTTAATGTTTTATAAGGTTCAAATAGGAATGCAAATCGAATCTTCAGAATATAAATTGTTCTACAATAAAAAAATTCTGCTTGTTTTTCAATATTCTATAAATAGGATAGACAGTTAAAATATTTCATAATACATATTACATATAGACATGTGCTAGAGGTGAAACATCTGGTTACAATTATTATTTAAACTTCTTATTCATGAAGTAGAATACTTTATTCTTTTTCAACAGTGCCACAGATTTTAGATGATCTCTAAATCTTATTCTTTGACAGCTCTTTATAGTTTGGGATAATATGTATAGGGCATCATTCAAATTTAAAAACATGTTAGAGCGAAATGTTGTTATAGCAGAGCCACTCTATAAAATTGGGATAAAAATAAAACAAAATCTAATCCAGAAAACTAAATTTAATTTATTCAACAGCTTAAGGATTATTAATACAATTTATTTATTTATTTAAAATTTAGAATTGCCTTCTTTATTAAAACATGATAGCTTTCTAGAAAAAATCTGAGGATCATTACCATCGTATAGTTGAACCAGCAAACCACTGACTACATTAAAAAGGCCCTTATCGCTGCTCGAGTCTTAATGAAGTGAGATCGATAAGAAATAGTCTTTTCGCAAGACGATGGGGAGTCAGTATCAAAGTTGCATGTCTTCAACTAAACGTCCCGATAGATTTTTACGCATTGATTGCTAGAAGTGCCCCAAATTTCTTGAGAGTACTTGAGCGAATTAGAGAACTGCAATAATCCTCCTTTGGATGCCACAGATGGTTAATTGGATTAGACTATAGGGAATATGCAGGTCATTCCATTCACTAAATTTCCGACTGTTCAAATTATTCCGCAATAATCTTTATGGGGTTGAACTTTATGGAGCTCTATATCTTCATAACAAAATAAAAATTCCATATTATATTTCTAACCCAGAGAAGCAACTTATTCAGACTATCTATTCTAATAGTTTGGTTAGTTCTAATCCTATCTAATTTTGAGTCAGTGCTGTATTCAGAAGTTATATTTTACATATATTATATTTTATTAATTTTGATATTCATTTTAAGGCGGTAAGAACAAATGTTTTGAAAACATTCTGGCTCTTTGCCAAAGTTCACATTATCTAATAAACTGCGAGAATTCTCGGAAACTATTATAAATAGCATCTAAATTTTGTTTTGTTTTATCTCCAAAACAAGCTTTTCCTAGGCTATTTTTGAAGTTTAAAATATTTTTGAGGCTCTCTAGGGGAATTTATGAAAAATTAACAAAGTCTGCTACTAGTTATGTAAAAAGATTAAGATTCAATCTTTCAGTAAAACTGGTGTCCAGCTTCATTTAAATATTCAATTTAATTCCGTGTAAACAATGTCAGAGAAGTTTATTACAAGGAAATAAAGGGGAATTAAAGAACTAAACGCGAAAGCAAATGCTCAAATAATTTAATGAAGACGACCAAGGCTTCAGATATAAGGATAGTTTGAGAAATGGGTGCAATAAAATTCGCATTTACTTTGTCTTAATTTTTCAAAGCAGGATTAGATAAGTGTTCGAAATTCAGCCCAATTTGTGAAGATTTATAGTTTTGTATTATAATTTTGGAAACACAGTTAACTGCTCACGACACTCCTTTTTCATCCATAAATATATACAAAAATTCAATCATATAAGTGCATTAAAAATTTCGCATTAAAAGATGTGAGAACTAAATCAAACTAAATATGAATATTTAATTTTTATATAATAGGGTGTTTCGTAAGTTCTTTTAATATTTCTAATATGAAATGAATACACAATATTTACGGTTTAAGATATTATTTATTTTTTCATAAAAGAACTCTTTTGCTCCATTACCTTCTTCCATCTCCCAGGAATTCATAGTATGCCTTCTTTCCAAAATTGTTGTGTTTTAGGTAAGAAATAATGCTTGAGGTGTGCTTTTATTACATTGATGTATTTAAAGCGCTTATCGCGAAGATAATTCTTTAAGAATAGAAAGAAGTAATAATCAGATGGAGCGAGATCTGGAGAACAAGCAGGATGTGGTAAAACATCCCAATCAAATTGTAAGAGCCTTTCCCTTACGACTTATGCAAAATGAGATTTTTCGTTGTCAAGATAAAAAATGACGCCACGTCTATTCATTAATTCTGACTTTTTTAAAAACTATGGCAGCTTTCAATTCATCCGATTGATGACAGTACTTCGTAGAACTTATTCTTTCATATTGAGAAATGAACAAAACTTTTTTGGGGTCTAGTCCCGACTTTGCGACATTTGAAGGCCTATTATCCTTACATCAAGCGCGTTTCCAACGCACATTTTCATATAAAATTCAAGTTTCATCTCCAGAGACAAACCCTTTAAAAATGGAGATAAGAAAGAAACTTTTGGGGCACCTTAATATTTTCGAAGATTTGAGGTTAAAGCTTTAGAGACTTAGTGGGGTCAGTTGAGTCCTGGCCAGGTGACTCACACCAAATACGCCGAGTCAATTTAATTTTAGAATACATAACACATCTTACAAGGATAAAATGAACACTCTTTCATAACAAAGAACGAGATAACGTGCAGTTAGATTACTAGGATTGTTATGTTTGATTCATTCCATCAATGTTAATACCTGTTTCTGAACCATTACATGCGACTGCTAAATATTAGGTTGGGGAAAAAGAAATCCATTATTATTTTATAGTCATCTACCGAGAAAATAATGGACTTCTTTCCATTATTTTTTATCCATATGGAATTTTTGAAAATAATGGGAAAAGAAATTCATTTTTTTTTCAGTATATGGCTGTAAAATAATAATGGGTTTCTTTTCCCCCAACCCAATAAAAATAAAAATAAGATATTTGACATAATTTTAATGTATTGTATTTCCTTCCATCATTAATTTAATTCCTTTATACATTCTTATAAACAACTACTTTATTTTTAAGCAATAAAAGCTAATCATATAATACTGATAATGAGACAAGATATTTTATTGTTACAAAAACGAATGTTTTGAAATATGTTTAGCTCATTGATCGCTAGGAACGAGTTAACTTATTCTTCGAATATATTCTGGTGATAAATTAAATAACTTTCTTTTTAATTTTTGCTAATGTACGTGACATTCACCAAGTGCTCTAGCTAAGATAAAAAAAATTAAATACGAATAAAAGAGGGGAAAAATAGAATTTCTTACCTTCCACCAACAAAGCTTGAGCTGCACTTGCATTAGTGAATTCATTGCTCGCTTGACAAGTATATGTGCCATTATCCTCGCGCTCCAAATTTTCTATGTGGAGAGACGCTAATATCGTAACTGGATCAATATCGCCGGTAGCCATTTGTAACCGGCCCGAATGTGAAATATTGAGTATTTCATCGTTTTTCAGCCATTCAACGGCTGGCAAAGGGTGAGCAATGACTAGACAGGTTAAGTTAGCTTTTCCATCAATTTTCTGGTTAGTAACATTGTGCTCCACTTCAATGGTGACGGGAACTAAAAGAAAAAAACACACTCTTAAAAATATATCTCAAAATACGATACTCAGTATTGTATAAATTTCACATATGTAATGAAATGATAAAATGTATTAGCGTATGATAATTAAAAACTAAAATAATTTTGTTTTTAATATTTGCATTTATATATACGTTCTGTTAGAGAGGAGAGTTTCCTTCGTCTTCATTTTAATTAATTTTAATCTGTTTAACTAAAAAGCTTCCAAAATTACTCTTCTCAGTTCTATCAATAATAGTTACTTAATAATTCTCACTATTTTAAGGATTTGTGAAGATAATATATTCACTCAGTTTTATAATTTCAATAATTAAAAATTTAATTAAGTATAATTATATTTGCTTTCGTTTTCGTAGTATTTTTTCCCCTTAGTAACAAAAATAATTATAATAAAGTTCCAAAAAAACCCGGGTTGTGTAGAATGACTGACTTTTGATCGAATTTAGTGCCTCAGTATGCAATAATGCATAAGCCCTTTTAAGCCACGTCAGTCATTTGTAAAACAAGAGCGAAATCTTAGTTTTCAGAATTGTGTGATTTTTCAGTTTCAAAATTAACAAAGATTTGATGGTGAATGTATCAAACATATATATAACCTTTTCATCAATGTTGTTTATGATAGGAAAAGTTGGAAGGCATTATAATGTTTTATTGCATATTAATTTAAAAAATACACATAAAAACATCGTTCAGTTTAATATAAAATAAATACTTAATCTAGTAAGTTTTTCAAACAGCTGATATTTCTTAAATCCCGGATACTACCAAATGCATTACAATATTTTATGTTTATTTGTTTTCATACAGAAATTTAACTATGTATAAAAATAATATTTTTTTTGTTGTGTAACATGCACAGTTCTTTTATATTAATTAGATAAAAAAATAATTAAGCAAAAAGTTTTTTTAAGGCAAAAATATTGGACTTCAGATTTTGCAATATTTTCCTTGTCGCAATTTCATTTAATCTATTAAGCAACACGCACATCTCTGAGGCCTTAGTAAGTGAATAAACCCAAGCAGCAGAGTGTATTAAATTCTAACTATTCTAACCATAACTATTTTATCGAGTATTCATATGCGGATACAAACTATCGCTCATGGTATTCCAGACAGATAATTTTCAATAGCCTTAACGATGCTTTAGAAGAATCAGCCTAATTTTCAACAAGAGGGGGCAAGTGGATATGTATAATAAATGCATCATTTATTATCTCTTGGCACTTATCTCAAAACCGAAAGTACCTATTAGAAATTTTAAAGACTATAAAATTATATGACGCTAGGGAAAGAGATAGGAGTCCTTTATTTCTAAGTTCTGATAAGTACATCCGCGGCGGTGCATCGATTGTTATTTGGCGATTTCGCTAATTCAGAAGTAGCAGATAGCATTGACAGAGAGATTAGTTATTAGTAGATTAAAAAGAAAATATTTAATTATTCTGTAATTATCCTACAGAATAAATATGGAAAATTTAATTGCCATACTTCCGAGCACTTGTAAGATGAAACAACAAATAAAACCTGAAAACAGATTTAATTGCTATTTGGGACAATAATATATTATGTTATGTTGTTGTTGTTTCTTATGGCACTTGCTATGGACAAGCTCGCTGAGGTAGTCAGCGATTTAAGCCTAATCAGCGTCTCTTGTTTTGTTGTAGCGCCAACTAGAGCCAAGAGTACGGCTTTTGCTACTCACTTGCAGCATTCCCTTGCACAGCCCCTTTTTACAGGGGAGGGGGGCACATTCATGCACCTTACAGATAGAACACAGAAGAAAAAACATGCCCAAACCGGGACTAGAATCCGAGACACCCAGATCACGGGAAAGATGCGCTACCCCTATGCCAGAACGCCGGCACTATGTTATGTAGAATATGTTATAACAGTACACTATATCTTTTGTTTTTTCCATAAACCTTGAATTAAATTAATGTAAAAAATTATAAAGAAAGCGTAAAAGTAAATTTAAATAAATTAATTTAATTTAAAACTGCAGTTAAAATGTAAATAATTCTGCTATAAACAATTATTAAATTATTCCGAAAAAGAAGAGAGTTGGGAGAGTTTTATTATTGTGTTGCATTTTTTATTGTATTTTTTATGTTTAAGCAAAAGTTTTCAAAGAAATTCGTAAAAAATAATTTTAAAAAATTGGATTCAAGTTTTGAATTACAATTTACTAGTTTAAATTGTGTTATTAAATAAACGATTGTCAATTCAAAATGAAAAGTAGTTTTAAAAACCCATTATTAAATTATCTAAAATATTTTTTTTTAAAAAATAGCAGTAAGATTATGAATCAATATGCAGAGCAGAATTAAAACGGTATCTATGAACATTTGTTTCATTCTTATTCGCTTAGAATTTTAAAAATAAGTTTATGGTTCATAAGCAAATATATCGGAGAATTCATTTTTCAGTTTAAGTTGAACCCTTTTTTAAGCTACGGAAAGGCCATAATTTTAATCACAAATACCTCCATTAATTTTATAGATATTTTCATTAAACTTTTTCCTTGTGTGTTTTCCTCATAGTGTGCATTTTTTAAATGTGCTTTCCTGATTTTCTTTATTTTTTCAACATTATTTTTGTGACTTCCTTATTTCGTCCCTAAGAGAACTGTAACGTGTCTCAATAAATCTAGCATAGACATTTTACTATAGAAACACGTTATTTCCTGCCACCGAGGCATCGTTTTGAATTTAAAGAGCCTAAAAAGATTTTATCGATCACCTTTTATATAATTTTTATCATACTAATCTTTTTAAAACATTACACATTTCATATATCATATACAACTGTAGTTCTACAACTGCAATAATCAAAGCTGTGATAAAAATTAAAAACGAAGCAATTATTAATATTAGCTAAATGTTAAAAGAGAAGTTAATTCGAAATAGTTATTTCGAAAATTTTAGTAAAAACTTTTAATAAAAGAGGGCAGCATCAACAACGGTTTTAATAGTTTTGCCCACAAAATTTAAATAATTTGAAAGAAGGCTTCTATGAAGATTCCACGAGTTTAATATTTTCTTACACGCATATCATTTTTATTTCAATTTTTAAACAATATTCTGCAACTTGATTTGTTTTATGTTTATAAAAATGGAATTTAGTAATCGATTTTCATTTTCTATCTGGTATACTAAAATACTGAAATTTTGTATACTTATGTATTCTCGAAGGTAAATCATGTTTTTAATGCTTTCAAAATTAAATCTTCGATGAATTAATTAAATTAAATTTTGATGAAACTGCATGGCCCAAACTAATAACGAATTCTAAAAGAAAATGTAATTTTTAATATGTGATATTTATAATAATGAGTGACAAGTTCAACATTAAAGAGTTTTAAAAAAAGATTAAAATTGAAAATAGATAATAGAATACTAAAAATATACATATATTTAAAAATGTTCTTTTATTAAATTTATTATATTGATGCCCGATTCTGCAACAATAAGAAATGTATTCTACGTTTTCTGTTTTCTGCCTGAATCGTTATTTATGTATCAAGATAACACTTCGCATCAAGATTTCCTTCCATTTAGAGTGAAAAGAAATTCCATAAATAATTCATTAGCGCATATAAAATTATTTTTTATGTTTGTACGGTATATATATACATATATTATAAAAAGAAATCTATTTATACAGCTATTTATAAACAAAATGTCTTTCCATTTTCCTGTATAAAAAGTTATTGTCAAAGCCTGGCAATTATCTCATAAAGCGATTAAGCAACATTATTGCAGAATTTTGGAGTAAAGTGTCCGAAAAACTTTTAATTACTATTAACGCAAGTAATTAAGCATTCATCTTTTTCCATCGTAAGCATCAGATATCACAGCAAAGTCTGAAGATTCAGGGGATAAAAATAGCAATACTGGCGGCATAATTTGCGATAAGTTACCTTAGGCGATAAAAATACGAAGTCACACTTCATGGGATAATTTGAATAAAGGCAGTCAAAAAAGATTTTTATGGAAAAGTGAGTTATTGAAAACAAAGATACGATGCAAAGAGTTTTTTTTCTAAGCAAAAGAGAATCTACTACAACTCCCTATAGTTATTACCAAACATAATAAGGATAAAAAGTATATTAATTAGTTTGGATGCATAAAAATGCAATCTAAAAGTCGCATAATTAAATACAATTTGTAAGCCCTGATTTGTATTAGAAAAGGGAAGCAAAATTCCTCTACTGGAAATAATTTCATGGAAATGAAATGAGATTTGTATTAAATAAAAGAACAGTGGAAATTATATATTCAATACAATTCCAGTATTAGAAAAATAATGGTCTCCGCATTTGTAGGCCATCAGAACACTTCAAGAATACAAAAACACGCAGATAATTTCCATGGTCAAATTGCCAAATTTATCAACTCAATCCTTACGGGGTTTTTTCTTCATAAAATTAAATATTTTAACCGACATTAAATATGAAACAATTTTACACTGATTTATTACATCTCTAACCAATCTATGAATTCTATGTTTACCCTTAAATACCAGATTTAAAAAAAAATGAATTACATTGCTACTTGATTTCTATTTCTTGAAAAAATCATAGAAAAAAAACGCTTTAAAAATTATTATTTTTTTTAAGTGTGGCACATGACTAAGAAACAGTTTATTTCAAATTAGCAACATTGAACTTTATTTGAGAAAAAGAAAATTATTGAGTTATAAATATAGGTTTAAATGCCTTACTACTCAAGTAGCAACATTTAATTCAATAATGCAAAGAAAAATATGGCCTTCTCAATCGTACAAACAAAAGAAAAAAGAATATGCAGTCGCAAATAAAAAACCCATTTTTTTTACTTCAGCAGTCGTGGTCCCCACGTACATGTAAATTTATTTAATAATAGTATTTTTGGTATGTATCCTATTGTCAACTGCAGGCATTAGAGCGTTAGTTTGATTCTCAATTTTTTTAAAGACAAAACTGGAAAACTTAAAGATAACGTCAACATTTGAAAATAAATGTTTTTACGAAAGAACAGAAATGATATAAGTAGTAAAATATTTTTTAAAAAATATACTTATAACAGAAAGTTGGTGCAAAATGAAAAAACAAATGTAGCTCCATTAAAAGTGTTTTTTTAAAAAAATTGAAAAACTTTATTTAAACAAGCATACATAATTTTTCCTTTGCTCTATATAGACCAAAAAATTAATAATAAATCAATCTAAGCAAACAGCTGATAGTTTAGATTCAATCACTAATTTAAATTTAATCTTAATTCTATTTTTATGTTTTTGAGCAATAGCCTATCTAAAATTCAATCAATACATCTTTTAAAAAGCATTCTTGTAATATTAAGTTAATTTCATTAATGTCAAATAATTTATAAACAACTGTTTAGTCAAAATTTAATAATTTTCTTTTGTAAATGGAAGGCACAAAAAATAAATTTCCTAACGAAGTATTGAGTTAATATTGAAGAAAAAGGACATTAAAAAGGTCTATAATGCAATCATGAATCGTTGAAGTGGAATGAATTAATCCCTAATTAGTAATTCTTCAGGAATTTTGAATAAAACACAAATAAAGAAACTCACAATAGACTTTTGCGTTTTAAAACAGAATGAAAAAAGTAATAAAAGAAGGAAGAGAAGCTAGAAAGATATAAAATAAAAGAAATGCAAGAAAATTATCATAAAAGTTTGATTTTCTAATCTAATTTTAGCTCATTAAAAAGCAAGCGTTTAGCTGAAATCTCAAATTTTTCCTTCTAAAAATGAAAAATGTAAAAAACATCCATTATGTAATATAGAATCATTAAAAAATAGTTTTTAAAAAGGCAAAAAGGATAATCATTGTAAAATAGATTAATTTCCAGGTCGTGATTATGAGGGATTTTGTATAAATACAAAAATAAAATTCCTTTTCCCCAATAGTTTCAAATATGATTTACATTTTGAAAGAAACCGAAAAAAAACAAGAAAAAATTAAACTATTTCTGTACTCAATAAACTATCCGAAAATCCTTATCAAATAAATATGAGAAGAAATTATCTGCAGTGAAACAAATTTATTACATGCGTTAATCATCTGAACATTTCCTTTCTTTGGTCGCCTTGCTACAGGCAAATATTTCTGTCATCCCATAAACTTTCCAATAACGAGAAATAATAGGAACTCATTTGTCGACCAACAAGCTGAAACACGTTCATTTCAAACAATTTGCCACCAAATCTACCCAAAATGTAATTTAGAGCTTCTTTCTAAGACTGAGATCTCTAACTTTTAATCGCTGCGGTACAAGATTTATTCACTTTTCCCTTTATTTGTATTAACTCTGATAGGAATTAATTATTAAATCGGAGGAGCGGTTGTTCAATGTTTCAATTTGCTTTCTTTGAATGCTAGCAGGATATATTTTGCCTCAAGTAGTAATTCATTGAATGAGGAAATTGATTCATCTAGCTCGAGAAGCTCATTTTCTTAATTCAAATCAGAAAAGGAATGAGGATACCGGATAGCGAGTTTGAATTAATGAAAGACGAATAAAAAAGATTTAAATACTAAGTATAAGTTACTTTTCATTTAAATTAACGACTTAGGCATATGAGAAATCGTAGTTTTGATTTTTTATTGCTTTATTACCGCTCCTTTTATTAAAAAAATGTTTATATCAGATAGGTAGCTACCAAAAATTTTTAATGAACATTCCAAATATATTTTGAGATCAAATTTTCGGTCTATGAATATTTTTCATATCTATTTTTGACTTAATAAAAACACACACGCATTTCTTGTTTATAAGAAATTCGGCAAAAAGTAATTATCTTATTTAATTGAATTTTACTTAAATTTAATTTATAATAGGAAATCTAAAATATGGTATTTTGATTATAAAAAGTGAAGTGTCCGTTTTCAAGTAATTAATTAACTGTCGTTATGGAAATTTGTTATGAATTCGATTTTTTATGAGTATTTATTTTTCTATGAGTACAGTATGAAAATTTTGAATTAATTTTGCATCTTTTATAATTTGAGATGAATGTTTTAAATTTATAGTGCAACAATGTATTTCCAAGGATTTTATTTATTTAAAAGCCAAAGTCCTTTAATAGCTAGCAGTCATTTCCCCTTTCATACATAAGTGAAATTCTCATACAGTGCATTTAATAAATTAATATCCGACAAGTTTCGAACAATTTAAAAGAGTCTCTCTGCTTAATTCTTCAATGTTAATTAATAAAAAATTAAGTAAGGCATTTTAAGTTAAAATATTTGATTAAAATTTACCATTGACTGAATCTCCTCTATATATGCAGTTGCGTAAAATAGCATTTGGACACCCTTAACGAAAAACATTGCAGCTAATTATTTCCGCTATTTTTCGGAATAACTGTAATTTTTTGTAGTATTTTATGAAACGTATTTATAGATTGAATTGCAGGAAAAAAGTTGAATAAATTTAATAATCATGCAAATTTTATGCTTTTCATTATCAATAAGGTGAAAACAAATTCAAAGTATTTGGACAGTGTGATGTCTTAGGGAAATAAATCAAAATAGATGGCTTACTTACCATAAGATATGGCAACACTTTGATTAGTCAGTCTTAACAGTGAAAATTTGGTTGAGTTTTGTAAATGTGTTGAAAGGAACCCGAAAATAGAATTGGAATAAAAAAAGACTTATTTTAGGTCCTACAAAACTGGAAAATCTATTCTAACAATCAGCGGTATTTTAAAACCAAGTAAATTAATAATATTTTGCAAAGTTTCTAAATACAGGAAAATCGACTTTGTAGAAATGAAAGAAGCACGGCCAAGACAGCGAGAAATTTTCAAACCTTCTGAGTAGAGGTTGTTAAAAAATTTCTCCATTAATTTAAGTGATGTTAAGTTAATGCTTGAAGCCAGAAAAATGTTTCTGGAAAATATCTCGTGCTCAAACTGTTTCTTACAGAATCATGACTTCGTGCTCGAGTTTTAGAAAGAAATAAAATTATTTTTATTACTAAACTGAGCCAGAAGGATAGACTGAAATTTTCTAGATTATTTAAATTGATTAGATAATTTAATTGCAAGATAATCATTTGCTTATTATAAAAACACACACACAGAGAGTTTTGGGATTCGGTAATTTCAGTTGATGAAAATAAATTTTATGTTTTTGTTTGAATGAAAAGCAAAAAAGTATATGGATAAAACCTAATAATGAGCTTACACCTAGCAATCTTCGTGTTATAGTAAAACATGGTTTCACTATATCACGCAACACTACAACATGATTTCACTGTATCATGTAATCCCAAACCACAAACTTGTGTGGGATAGAATGAGTAGTTGTGAAACAGGAAGCGTAAATTAATTGACGACAAAAATCAATTAATTATAAGTCAACATATATGGTTACTTAGGCATTTAAAAGAAATATAAAACAAAGTACTAAAAAAAGGAATTATGTCCAGTTTACAACTCTATCGAGATAATAATCCGAGGAACATGTCCGAAATTTGTGGGTCAAGGGATTTCTATCAATATCATATGGTCTTTAAAACGACCAAGTCCTGATATTAATACTATAAAACATTTATGATATAATATATAACAACGTTAGCTTGAAAGCAATATTACAGGTAAAAATATCCTAAAAGAAAAACTAACTGAAGCATGGAGCAATATGGACCCCGATATACGCAAGCATATAATCAATTCAATATCAAGTAGATTGAAAGAAATATTAAAAAATAAGAGTCGATTAGCAAAATACCAAAGAAAAAACCCTATCAAGTGGTAAAAGTATTTTTTTAAAATTATTTTCAAGGATAAAAAAACTTTTTCGGACTGAAAATGCACAGTGAAAGTACTTTGGATTCATTATAATATAATCTTTATGTTTAAGAAAACTATTTCAATAATTATTCAAACGATTTAGTATATATTTTCCATCTTGCAGAATCTCAACGCAAAATTCTTTTTGATACTATATAGTTTTAATCTTTTTATGATATATAATAAATACTATATAGTTTTAATATTTTTATGATATATAATAATTACTATATAGTTTTAATATTTTTGATACGATATAGTTTTAATATTTTTGTTACTGTATAGTTTTAGTATTCTTGGTAATATATGTTTTAAAATTTTTGGTACTATATTAGTTTTAATATTTTTGGTACTATATTAGTTTTAATATTTTTGGTACTATATTAGTTTTAATATTTTTGGTACTATATTAGTTTTAATATTTTTGGTACTACATAGTTTTAAAATTTTTGATACTATATAATTTTAAAATTTTTGTACTATATAGTTTTAATATATTTCTATGATATATAGCTTTAATTTTTTATGAAGAATAGAGATATTTATTTATCTTGGTGTGTGAATATTTTTTAGTGACTGTACAAACATTCCGGATCATTAAACTATTTTTCTTATATTAATGGGGTTCTAAAAAAAGAAATCATTAATTAAAAATAAATAAATAAAATATTCCTGTTTTATACCGTACACAATGCTTAAATGATATGTAATTATAGTTTCAATCCACTGATAAAGCATATTTTTAATTCAACTATGCCTGGCTTAAGCTATTACCAAACTAAACCTAACTGTTCGTGAAAGTTTGAGCATTAATGATTATCTAACATCATATCCTTATAACAACGGAAAATGAAAAAAGGTTCTATAAGGGTTTCGCATTTTAAAATAGAAGCAACATGCATTGTTCGTCTTTGTACTGTGAAGGTTTGTTGTTACAATCAAGCTAGTGTCAGTTCACTAAAAGGCAAATACTTGAAATCTACCATAGATTATAGATTAGTTGTAACCTATAAAAATAGCAATAAATCTTCAAAATCAACAATAAAAAGCATTTATAATATTAATTTGTTACAGCTTTTTCGAATAATACTATATCTCGCAACAAAGAAGAATTGAAAAAATACTGCACAAAGCAAAAAAGCGTGGGAGGACGCTACATTCTTTAAAAAAAATTTATGACCGATAGAAAAATATCATTGAAATTCTCGAACTGAGTAGTGAATGCTTCATTCGAGAGACATTCAAAGAGAGTCATTCGACACTTTATCATTCTTTTTCTTTAACTCCTTCAAAATAAAATTATTGATGTGTTCCTGTCAGTTTCTCTTTCAAGGAACTTTCCGATCTGCAGTGAATAGCTTTAAATAAAAATATCACAACCTGTACTCTTTCACACCAGCCATTTTGAGTCGATGAGTCGTTTCTCCTCAATTCTGAGGTTTTCCTTTTTCCTCTAGATACTCAAAGGGATTTCTTTTCAAGAAGTTAATCTCGGAAACTTCAGGATTTAACCGAGTATTTATTTGAGAGTAGAAAAAGTGACAATCAGAACCAAAAATTCTCTTAAAATTTTTTATACTAGAATGATGAATTTGTACA
Organism: Argiope argentata; assembly: GCA_026289955.1. NCBI lineage: Eukaryota > Metazoa > Arthropoda > Arachnida > Araneae > Araneidae > Argiope > Argiope argentata. Next base: position 1,471,844 of record JAOUZG010043946.1, on the reverse strand, counting down.
AGATCCAGTACTCTTGTTAAAGCTGTTATCACAAAGATAATATTTTCTCTTCTCGGTCAATATATTCCTTTCTAAGAAGTTAGAATAAATATACACACATGTAATAAAAATATTTCTATAATCTAATGCTGATAAAAAAATAATTGTTGAACGAGGATTGGTAGAAAGAAAATAGATTTAACAATCAACATTTTACTATCAAAAATGAATTGATTTAATACTACTATTGTTAAGGCAAATCCCAGAATACCAACTCCCCAAATGCTTAATCTAAGCCACTGTCATTAGGAGATAGAACCAGTTAGAAAATTCTTCATTGTTAAGAAAAAATTTCTTCCAGTTTCAAAATCTTACATTACCAAAGTAAATACTTTTACAATTTAAAAATTTTATATAACTGAACATAATAAGCTATAATAACTAACATATAAATTAACATAAGTTCTAACGTACTAGCTATTTCAAAATTGCCATAATTATGAGTTTGCTACGTAATAAGAGCTTTATCATGATACCTTTGACCGGTATCAATATGAAGGCTATTAGTTGTGATCATCCAATGATTATACTCTCTTTTATATTATGATGAGGTTGATTTAAGTTATATTTTGAAATTACTTTGTGGGGGCTAGCATCAACGTAATAAGAGCTATATCATTATACCTCAGAGAGGTATCAATGTGAAAGTTATCAGTTTTAACTATCCAATAATGAAACTCTCTTTTAGTTTAGGATGTGGTTGGTTTCAGTTATATTTCGATATTACTTTATGGACACTGGAATTAAGTCTATATCAGAAGAAAAAAAGTACATTTAAATGACCAACACACGGTCCATATTTTTTTATTTATCCAGAGAATGCATTTTGATAAATGGCAATATTAACCATAGGAAAATGACAGTTTCAGGCAAAGGGGATTGTAGTTGGAAATGAGATATGAATCTGCAATCACTTCATTGCAAATCTTGGATTTAGCTGCTAAGCACAAACATTTAAAAGAAATAATCAAATTCTCAACGAAACATCCCTTTCGAAACTAATATTGCAATTTAAATGAACTTCGTAATCATTAAAATGAACTATTTTATTTATCATCGTTATCACTGAAATAGTTCTAATTAAATTATTTAAGCTTTAACAAAGAAATACTCAAAAAATTGTAACTTTTCAAGCCTTTAAATGACCCATTCACTTATCCAATTTCAAATATTTATAACCCACAGATAATTTCCAAAACACTCATTACATCGTTGATTTTTAACTGCACTGGGCAGTTCTGACGTTACATAAGGAATGGTGAGAATGGAACTCTAAGGAAGTTCTAAACATAATTAGATAATGAAGAATAATGAATAGATAAAGAAGAATTATCAAGACATCTCCACTATACTAATATGAAGACTATCTATCTCTTGTATTAATGCATTAATACAAGATATAGATTTGCGATGAAACTGGAAGAAAACACCGATTCTGTTCATCAGAGAAACAGAGATAGCTATCTGACCAGAGCAACTTCAATGCGTAACTATAATACAGAAATTTATCCAGGATCAATATGAAATTTCTATTTGTCTAGAATAACGAATAATAATTTTATACAAACGTTAAAACAAACTAAACAAAACTTATTGTTTCAATATCTGACTATCGGCTATTCAAATTTAAAACTTTGAAACGTAAAACCTAAAACAATAAGATGAAGTATTCAACATTACACATCTAATTTAAATACATTTGACAAATGATTGAGGCAAGAAAAGCTCATTTCAATAACTGAATGTCGTATCACCACTTCACACTTAACTGAAATCACGAAAATCAGCCGGAATGGAAACTTTTCATGAAAGGTTTCATCAAAGAATGGCGTCTATCCTTTGACGGCGATGAAATAGCCAATCAATAAATATCCCAGACAATCAGCACTTATCAGAGAAGGGAAAATTTTGCATGATCTGGTCTCAAAGGAAACTAGATCTGCTTGCTATCTGTCAATAGTAATCTGGACAGCAATCAGATACTGAATATCAAATTTACTCTTGGAGATCTTCACGTTACAAGCTTTATAACTAATGAGAGCTTTCAAATGAGCAATTGAACAAGGGCACGAGCATTATTATACAGCCGAGAAAGCGACAGTTTCTCTTCTGATGGATGCTCTCCAGACTTGATAAGCATCAGAAGTTGCGACAGCTAAAGAGGAGTTATCGGTTTTTACGAATTTTTAAGAGAATGCCTAACATCCAATTAGTTTGGCTTCGAGTCTTCTCGTTCATTTTTTTTTTCAATTTTCCTCAAGTCGAAAGCAGTTAGCAATTAAGATCCCCATTTCTTTTGCAGAAGCAAGACTTTTTATAATTGATATTTAATGTTCTTAATCTGATATTTTTATTTCGTCGCTTACTTGATGAAACTCGATGCTTTAAATAGCGATCTTAGAGAAAAATTACTCAATTGAGAAGAAAATTTTTCGAGCTAAAATTAGAAAGTAAAATCTGGCTCTTATGGCTTTTTCCCCTAGAGATATTCTTTGCAATCTTTCTTATCAAATTTAAGAAACGAGAACGATAATTATGCAATTTTAAGTTGCATTAATAAGGGGTATAAATAAATTAATTAAAGCTGCGCTATTAAAAATGCTAAATTTATATTTTGTTAATTTTTGCTAATCATTAGTTTAGTTCCTTAATTAAATAACTAAAATATTCATGAAAAATTACGTAGTCATAAATCATAGTTGATATAGAATTAATTTTTAAAAACTAGAGGCTAGAGGACACTTCACTTTTAAGTAACGAAAATGTCAATAAATATTAGTTGACAGGATTGATTTTTGAGCTGGTTATTTAACTCTTCATTATTAAACAGTAATATTTGTAGTTGAGAACTTGTAAAAAATATCATACACTATCGAGCGCACGATGAATATTCAGATGATTTCAGACTCGAATCTTCAATCTTCTAAATTCCTTGATCTACGAATTTACTTAATCTCTTAATTTGATGGAGTATCCTATTTGGTCATAAATCTTTTTCATTCCAAGTAAGGGCATAACGAGTACTCATTGTTGTTGTTACTAATGACACCTGCCATGGAAAAGCGTGCTGACGGTAGTCAGTAATTTTAAATCGAATGAGAGTCTCTTGTTTATCAAGTAGCGCCAACTAGGGCCAATAGTACGATTTAGGTACTCATTCATCGCATTCGCTTGCACATCTCCTTTTTACAATGGGACACATTCACATATCTCACAGATAGTACACAGAAGATCAACATTACTGGCACTCGAACTCGGGACGTCCAGATAACGAGAAACGCTACCTCTGTGTCAGGACGCCGGCATAAAGAGTACTTGAGTTACTGAAATATTGCCAAGTAATTTTTTAATTACAATAGTTTCACTTAGTTGCAGATTTGAATATTAAAAATTCAGTAATGAAATAAACGTATTAGACATGTCGATGTAAGGGAAGGAGTTAAATTAAGAAAACTAAGTAATACAGTATAGCTTCTATGCAAAATGATAAAATCTAATTGTATAACAGGTTACATATAATTAAGCAGAACAGCAATTCTTGGTCAGCTTAAAATAAATTATTCCTCATCAAAGTTCGAAAAGGCAATTTTATAATGGATCAAGATAGAAACAAAATGAGGACAGATAAATTTCACTAACTGAAAACCAAAATACACAGCATTATTATATTCAATTAGAGCTACTCGAGGATTATTTTGGAACAAACGCCATCATATTGAATAGATGAAGACAATACCCAAGCTGATCTAATATTTTTATGAACACCCCAATACACCAAAGTGTAGACGTTTGACTCTTGCAGACACGTTTAACGTTCACCGACATGTGAATCTTCGTTCGAATAGCGTTTTGAACCAACGATTCACCGACATGTGAATCTTCATTCGAATAGCGTTTTGAACTAGCGATTCACCGACCTTGAGACATACCCAGTTCACTTGCTCCATTCTACGCACAACGAGTTTACATTGATAAGGGTGCTCTTTTAATTTAGTTTAGAATAACTCTTCGTTTTGAAGCATTACGGAGCTAACTTGAAACGGTACTCTTAATTTTGAACCTTTTGCCATGAGAAAGATTTAAACGGGCCGAAGCCCATTATCCAAAATTCTCCCTCAAACTAGAATGAGGATGTTTATACTTAGGCGTCAGATTCACAATACTTTAGTTCATATAAATTGAAGAACTTTAATGGAATCAGATTTCAAAACCTGGGACATGGAAACCTCCAACCTCGAAGCTGACAATACTGCGGTATCCCATACAAATGCACACATATTGGCAAATTAAAATTAAATAATAGAAAATGAAAATCTTTTTTATAGATGACATCTATGTTAGTTCTAAAATGCTACAAATCTATTAATAAAGACCGTATGCGTTTTTAAATTACAAATTTGTGAAATTATATTATATTTTGACAATATCATCTCATTTCATAAAACCTGTTTGAAGCACTTGTATTTGAAAAGTGACCAAAATTATATTCTTCCTACTTTCTGAAATGCCGTTTTATGTCTAAAATTCAGCACAGTAATTTCAGTAACAGCCGTAAAATAACTAACTACATCTTTGATAAACTTGTTGCATAAATATTTAATTGCATTTCATTCGCTCACCAGTAAGTTAAAAATGTTTATTTGTGAAATTACTGTCCTCCTGATAATCGAAATTATTATATTTTCAGATATTGAGTAACATTCTTTATAGTTGATCAAAGAAAATTTATGTAACATAAAAGCGCAATCATTACATTTCTTCAAATATGCCTAATAACCTCCATTTTTGTTTCATGTTGGATTCCCATTTCTAAAAGGAGCTTTTATAATTATGTTACTTGTTTCTCAGCGAAAGAAAAATATTTCGTGAAACTGAAGCATTCTATGGAAACGCTTAATGAATCTCCAACATTTGAATATCCAGAAACTCTTTTATTAAAATAATTAAAACTGCGCTGCTCTGTTGGTGAAGAGTTTCTTTCTCTTCATTCTTAAACTTCAAAGCAGAATGTTTCACTTCATGTTATTTCCACAACAGGCAATTTTTCTGTTTCAAATAGTCAACGTATCAAGTATTTTAATTGAAACTTTCTTAGAAATGCGCAGGCCATTTGAAATGACTTACGTTCATTAAAACGTAATCAAACAGTTTAAAATGCTGGATTTAAAATTTTTATCAAATGTTTCCTAAGTTGATGTGTAACATCTCGTAAAAGAAATAGGAAGTCAACGAAATTTGCATTCATTCTACAGATTCAATTTGAATAATATAGTCGGGTTGGTTATTATTCCGTTTATTTATTTGTAAAACAAGACTTGAAAACGTATTTTACCCCTAAAATGCATGGAAATGAAGTACAATTATTAAACATAATATGTTTGCATATTATGTATATTTTTGTCACTTATTTGAAATAATAACGTGGATTGACCCCAGTTGAAAATATAATTTGATTTAATCTGATAAATCAACATCTCTAATAACGATGCATAAGATATTTTGTCAAGAAGGGCACTTGAACTTGCTCTTCACTGTTAAAATTCCCAAACTACATCGACGTGGCGACGTTTGAAATTCTACTAATTCAATTCACACAACCAAATGAAATATATATTTATCATCAGCAATTCCAAATATTTGAATTCAAAATGAATGCCTAGATGAAAGGATGTATGTACTTGAGATTTGTAAATCCGATGGATATTCTATCTCGATTTGGAGATCGTGAGGCAGATTCTGCCTATAGGTCAACACTGGATCCTCTTAAAAATGAATATCATTACAATAAACATATAGGAGGTTAAAAAACATTTATATGGTCTCTTTCTTATAAAACAAAGTACATGATGTTAATGTACACTCATAATCTAAAATTCAATAAAATTACAGATATACGAGGGTATGCTCCTTATGGTTGAGATTTAAAAAACACACACATTTGTAACATTATTTCGAATATTAGAAATATTTCATTCTAGAAACTCATAATAACGTTAATGCATTCTGTAAAATGACAATTGCTCATTTGTAACTCAATTATAATAAATACAGCATGAAAGGAAAGTTAGATTTTTGTAATGATAATTAAAATATAAGAATGTTAATGAGTTGTCTGTTCTCAGTCCCTTTCTATCATCAGTTTAATTACGTTCTCTCTTACTTTTTGGATAAAATATTTTAATTGCGGTGTCTTTTTGTAAAAGAGCGCTTAATCACATTTGTGAATAATTGCATTCAGTTCAAACGCGATAATGGACTACGCGATTGATAACCTTTTTCAGCCATTTTAGATATATATTTTTTAAAATTCTTTTTGAAACTAAGAAAATTAGCATCCTTTTAGGAATATTTTGCATAGCTGTTATAATTTGCATTTATACATTAAGATAAATTTGCATCAATTTGGGATTTACATAGAATAAAGCAGTGCTCCTAAAGTCAGTAAGATTTAAAGTCAACTAACAAAGCTCATAAATTTTAGAAGCCAGCTAATGGTTTTTCAATTAATTTTGAATAATTTAAAGACTGATGAATAAATTAAGATTCATTTATTATGATAATTATTTAAAATATTTCTGTAAAAAATATTTAACTAAATAATTTAATTTGATTATACAATTTTAATTAAAAATGAGGTCCAAGTTTGATTTTTAAATCTATTTCATACCATTTCTTATATTCATAAATTTACACAAGAGTTACAGAAAAAAACATTTTACACTCCGTAGTTTTTTGCCGATATATCATAGATAGCTGACAACTCTGAAGTTTCCAAATTTTAAACCCTAAAGAAAATACAACATAGATATTTTTTGATGTATGAGATTTCGCCTAGAAAATATCGAAAATTAATCCATTCTCCGGCGGTTCTTTTTACAGTTCTTTTTTGGGTATTCGACATCCATGTCGCCTACTTGCAACACTGCCATTGGAATATGTCGGGAACGACAACGCAAGTCAGCCCTGAAAATCGCAGTAATATTTCATTCCGATAACTAGTCACACTCTGAAATCCTACCCTTTCGTGAAGTCGCGATAAGGGATGTAAAGTTCGCATTGTCAGCGGCCGGTGTGAAGCAACCAACCAGAAAGTTAGGAGGCAGTCCTTCCATTCGGACAAGTTAATTCAATCGTGTCTTTGGTTCAACTTTACCTCCTAACTTAAGTCATCGACCAGCCAGAGATAATACAAGGCGAGAACTCGCAGATTTCTTTCTTTTGTCTAGAAATCAAAATTTTGCCAATTAAACATTGTCTTCAATTTTTAATAATTAATGGCTCCTTTAATTGCTGCTCTTGTATTTTCCCGCGACTAAGCATAATAAATTGACAGGACCTATAATAGTCTCTTTTGTTCAAAAGCATAAAAAAATCAAACAGTTTTCAAGTCCTATTGGAATCTTTTAATCTTGTTCTGTCATTAAGATTTTTTTTTTCGAATTTGTAACTCTTCTTCTCATAAGCAGAACATTTATTCTGATATATAGAATGTCTATTCGCATATTAAGAACATTTATATTAATATGCAGAATATCAACTGATATATTTGATACAAGAACACGAAAATAGAAGAGAATTCAAGAAATGAAAATAGAGGAGAATTCAAGAAATGAAAATAGAAGATAATTCAAGAAAGGAAAATCGAACATGGTTCTAAATTGGTAAAGGAATCATTTCATGAGAATAAAAGAGTAGCTGAATATTTTTGTGCAATTAGGGGACTTGTAATTTAATTCTTTCTTTTTAAAACTTTTTGACCTTAAATTGTTTTCCCACTTTACTAGAAGTATAATTCCCAATCTATCCATTTTAACACCTCTGATTACGGCTGATATCTCAATAATTTCAATAATCGTCAGCATATATAAATTTATATTTAAATTGCATAATGTAGATTCAGCAATTAAATTAAATCTCAATTATTGTTTTTAATTATTTTGAAATAGTAATACCCAACATCTAACGTTAGAAGGATTGTTACCACAAATTCCTGACAAACTTTTTTTTAAAAAAAAAAAGACCTAAATGTTACAGTTTCTTATTTTAAACAATAACTGAGTATCTTTTGTTTGCTAATTATTAACTCATCTAAGTAATTAATAATTTAAATTAATATATTAAGTAAATCAATTAATGCATTAAGTAATTCACATAATTAATGTATTAAGTAATTCAATTAATTAATGCATTAAGTAATTCAATTAATTAATACATAAAGTAATTCAATTAATTAATGTATTAATTGTACTAATTAATTTATGTACTAATTGAATACATTAATTTATCTAATAAGTTAAATGGGTTTTTTTTTCATAAATAAATCTCATTCCCAAACATATTTTTAAATACCATTACTAGACAAAAAAAAACTTTTAAAGGGTTAAAAAAGTAAATAATAATTTCACCAAAAGTACTTGGGATTACATTTGCAAAATAAAATGAAAGGATCATAACTATTATAAACTACTTTTAAAATTACACATATAAAAAGAATAACATATTAGGATATTTACTGTATGATTTCCTTAGACACTACAAGTAAATTAAAAAAATTCTTAAAACATTATTCTTTTTATATTATTGCAGCTATTATAAGAGAATGTATAATTTTTCAAACGCACTTCGAGAATTTCATTTTTATAATGAATAGCTTTCATTTCTCCTTTACATACTTGCGATCGTACTTTTAAAAACTGCAATAAAACAATAAATTCAAATTCAAATAAGGTACCATTTAAATTCACATCGTGCGTGCAACCAAAAATAGAAGAGAATTTTCTCTATTCCAAATAGATAATTCTATTGTGTTTTTAATTGCTGAAAAGTCCTCAACCACCAAGAGATAATATAGGACGATTAGCTTTATAGATTACTTCCTTTTGTTTTGAAATCAAGATTCCGCTAATTAGGCTTAGTCCTCATCTTCTAATAATTAATGTCTTTCTTAATTACAACTCTTGTACTTTCGCACGACTAAACACATTAAATTGACAGGGCTTTACAGCCTTTTATATAAAAACCATTGAAGAAATTTTAAATAGTTTTTAAGACCCAGCGGACACTTTTAAAGCAGCTTATTTTATCGAGCGAGATTGATTTTTATTCAGAATTCTTAATTCGGGTTCTCTTAAGTATAATAGCCGTTGATAAATAGCTCTTCTTTAAGACAAGAAAATAAAAAAATCGAACTCAGGGGAAAAAGGGTATTTATTAAAATAATAATTAGAGTAACATTTTACATTAAAGGGTTTTTTCTTGCTTTAATTAATACTTCGGCAAATTCGAACTTAAGACCAGTTTTATGATGCAGCCAGAATTCTCCAGTTTTGGGTTTTCGTTTTATTTGAAAATGAGACCTTAAACCAATACATCGAATTAAATTATATTAATTTCTTCAATACTAATTAACCCTGTCTAGCGAAGCTCATGAAACAAGGGTTCATGAAAAAAAGGGGAGGAGGTACTATTCTTATGGGAAGAGCATTTACATAACTCTTAAAGTAGAATACTGATAAAATGCAATCTGTATAAATACAGATTGCATTTGTGAAGAGCATTAAAAAGAAACTGGACCGCAATAGTGTACAACCTGCACAAACGAACGGTTACAGCGAGTAATTTCTTGTTAAAACGCAATCAGATTTTGATAACACACGCGTACAGACAAAGACAGTCATAACCTATAATCCTCTTCCTCTCATCCTTGCTTTTTTAGACATCTCATACCCTAATCTACTAAGTCACTGATTGGCTATATTAGATAAGCTAACGCAAATAAAACTATAGTATAAATATAAGTTATCTTGTATATAACTCTGTAAATTATGACCATCAATTAAAGTACTGCTTAAATTTACAAACACAAAAAAAGAGCATCTTGATTACCATTTCTGAACCTGGTTACTGGAGCAGAACTATCAGTACCTTGCAAGTTTTTAAAAATCTTCCATCCTTTAAAACTACTAAAAAGTTTAAAGCCTTATAAACTTATTTTGAAGAATATTTTCAATTATTTTTATTCTATCTGTAATTTCTTAATTTTCCATTGAAAACTTAGATAGCAAAGAGTTCAATTAGAGCCTCTTTATTCTTAGTCGGCAACAAACAACTCACAGAAATAAGGTAAAACGATAAAAACTATAATATATAATAAAGATTAAGCAAATTTGTATTTATAATTCCTATATTTATTTTAAGATACAATAAGCCTCATGCAGGTTAATGTCTTGAATTTCTTAGGTTTAACTACGAAACAAAAAAGAATAAAACACTAGATTTTCAGCAAAATACTAACGATTGTCCACACATTAAATTCCAATTGCTAGCGATTAAAGAAAGGACAATATTTCTTTCAATACCCAGCGTCACAAGAATAAATCCCATTAAAAAAGGATATAGTCCTGTCTCCTGCCTTAAGCTTACTGATTAATCAGGAAGTAGAATTAGAAGTTAGAGATATTCTTCAAATGAATTTAATGGTTAAGCAACGCATACAATTGCGGATTATATTTACTTTATTTTTTACAACATCCAGCATCTACTGGCAAAACATGGTTAGTAAAGTAAAGTTATGCTGCAACGATAAAATAATGTCTAAACAAAGCTTAACAAACAAGATGTTTGCTTTAAGCGCGGCTCATTAATTGATGTCTAGAACGTGCGAGATACACATATTGTTCAAGCAGAAAAAATGCTTTAAATGACGAAGAAATGTATTTTATGTTACTTCAAACAATAAATTTGATTTAGAAAAAAGGGGAAAAGCTCATTTTTTAATTTTTCTTATTTAAATTAAACTTTACGCGATTATAAAATGACCATGGTTCAAAAAACTTTTGGTTGTTTGAATTTTTGTCATCTTTTTGCATTAAAAATTCTGGATTAATAAAATTTCGTCATAAAAAATGAAATTGCGGGTATTTATCGTAGCATTTTTGGAATTTTGCTGTTGAAAGTAATTGTAATATCTATATTTGGAATTTTACCTTGCAGAAATTCAGATGGTGCCCTATTTGCAATAGAAAAACGGAAGAATTACTTTCGCTGTATTACTTTAAAAAAAGAGGTGTTTTGTGAAATTTCAAATTTGGACGTAAAAATGAACAAAGGAAATTTTTTTTAAAAATTTAAAGATTATGAACAGCAGGAATAATTACATGATTTCCATTTTTCCAACATTATCACATCACATTTTTAGATTAAAAACAGACAGGCATTGCTACTCTCAGGTAGTTTATATATTGGGATCAGAAATTTAAACTGAAAAATTATTGAAACAAATAAGAAAATATAATTGCTTGTATCCTTCTACCATTCAAATATCCTTAACTATTAATAAATTTTAAAAATATTATAATTACTGAATCAAATAGTTTATCATTTTAATTTTCTGAAATGCACATAATCGGCTTCAAGTTTTGTTTCAGGAATTCTATTATGAAACTCGCCTCTCCTCTTTTAAGTTTGATTAATGAGTATTATCTCAGATAAAATGCTATCGCATAAGCAGATAATTATAATTGCTGTATGGAAGTAAATATTAGAATTCCATTTTCCACATACTTTAAACGAGTATGCGGAGAAGGGATAATAACTTTAAAGAATGAAAATTAATGACATGGCGATTCCTAAAGCAAACATTTATTTTATTTATTAATATCTAATATTCATCTACTTTATTTCCGAACCTTTATTAATTTTTAGATAGTTATAGTTGAATAATCTATGCTTAAAAGATCAATTAATCTCAAAAACTCCGTCAAAATATAAGAATCTAAAATGTTACCAACATGTATTAATTTTGAAATTTAGATGCACTCGACTAACAGAAATCTATTTTCCCGAAATTAAAAGAAATCTTCAAACCTTAAATTGTATTACAATTTAATGTAGAGAAAAATTGAAACTGAGAGAAATTTATGAAATCAAAAATGTCAAGTAATTAGCGATTTTGAAATGATACGCGAAATCAAAATTATCACCAAACTGTTATAAGCTCTAATAGCTACAATACCTACTCTTTTTCAAAATTTCATGTATTTTTTCCATAGTTTTATTTCAAATTTATTAACAGTGGACGGGTAAACGTCTTGGTACTTAAAACAAAACGGAAAAATGGTTAATGGAAAACTTAAGAAGATTGATTATTTATTACAAAGTATAATTTAAAAGATTATTAAATGAGTGATCAGCAAGAAAAACTTTGAAACCTTTGAAGAACTTGGTGCATTTTTACTAATTTTCAAGAACTCACCGGGGTCCTAATTAACTTGGTAAAATTCAAGAGCTTTCAAGATGCGTGGGAATTTCGAAGAAATTTGCATTTTTTTTAACTTACTACATTTATTTTGCCAATTAAGGAAGGGAAAAAAGTCCATAAATTCTGTTCTGCTTTTACTTAAAGCGAAAACATTTTTTTTCTCGATGAAAATATTTTCATTTGTTTTCAATCTTCAGTCGTTTTTCATCAAAATATAATGTAACTATTTTTACATTATCTAGATAATAAAAGCTCCAAAAAATTCAGTACCTGTTGTTTGTTGAACAGCATGAATATTAACTAATTATTAATTAAGTAGCATAATGAGTATCTTCGAAATTAAAAACACTCCCCTTTGTAACAATTTTTAATTCCACTGTTTATGCATACACAGTTTATTCAACCAAAAAGATTTAAATAAATATTTTTAAGAGCTAATGTAATGATTCTAAAAAGTGTAGGTAGCACTGATGAAAAGTTGTTTGTGCCATTAAGTTTAGAAGTTTTCGCTCTAAAAGTAGCATTCAGTAATGATATTATACGTAATTATAAAGATTTAAATCCTTACTTTCTCTGGTAACTATAATTTTCAAAGCATCAATATCTCCAATCGATGAAACATACAAAATTTCGAATTTAGAATCTAGTTTGTTAACATTTAACAAAGAAGCAATTAAGGAAACTAAGATATTTTTGAAATGCGGAGGAAGACAATACGTAATTTCTAACAACTACAATGAGATTATTATTCATACAAAGGAATTATTCTATTTCAGTATGCTGGGTAGAGGTAAGCAGTCATTTACCCAATGTTTGTTTGTTTACCTCCATCTATTGTCTGAAATGTTTTTGTCTTCTTGCATTATGCAAAATAATGCTGAATAAGACAATGAATTAAATATTTCCATCTCGAGAAACTAAATATAGTCTTAAAACATGCAAATTACAACACTTTTCTTCATGAGAGAATACTAATAATGGGAAAATAAGAACGTAAGAATAAAGAAATTGTTCATGGCTAATAACGAAAAGCTGGTACTTTTGAACAATATGTATGAACAGATTTTTCAATCATAAGTAATACATTTAAAATGAAAGTTAATTTATATAAAGCAACAGATCTTAGTCACAAGAAATTAAGTTATTCTTAGAAAAAATATCATACAAAACATGCAAATACTTTTAAGTAAGACAGACGCGGGAAAGAAAAAAATTGCTGTATACAGTACTCATTTAAAACACTTGATGAAAGTTCAATAATTTCTAATTTGTTTTGAATTGCCCTAACTTTAAATATTTTCAACTTGAACAAATTCATCACTAGGTTTCTATGTTATAGCCTACTAATAAAGACTCGAATCTTTAATTCGTCTTTTTTGACTGCAGTAAAAAACAACGAAATGAAAATTAATAAATTGGAAATGAAATGTTGTAACAGTAATCAATTTTTAAAAGATTATTTCTACAAAATTTTATTTCAAGTATTACGTAACTTAAAATTCATTTTCATGTACTTTTCCTACTCACTTCAAATGTTAAAATTGCAAATCTGACTCTATCAGGTCTCTCTTGTATACAGAGAGGGTAATTTTTTGGAAATTTCCAGTGATGAAACTAATTAAATAACCATTAAAACTTTATTCTCGTTTACAGATCCAAGATCTGCTTTAAAATGTCATCAAGAATTTTTCAACAAAATATTATTTCAAGTATTCAGTAACTTAAAATTCATTTTCATGTAATTCCCTTCACTTCAAATGTTAAAATTGCAAGTCCGACTCCATCAGGTCTTCTTTGTATACAGAGAGGGTAATTTGTTGGAAATTTTAAGTGATGAAACTAATCATATAACCGTTAAAACTTCATTCTCGTTTAAAGAGCCTAGATCTCCTTCATTAAAATGCTACCGAATTTATTTAAGAGTTATTCTAATGCGTTCCTGATAAAATGTTTGCTTAAGCTGGTCTCGCTTAGAGCGTTATGAATTATTATGCGCCAGTATTATTGGAAATAACGCTTGAAAATATCACACATTTAATAGTTAAAGATATTTTTATTCACAGTTTCTTGGCGCTGAGTGTTATGGTAAACGGTTTTCGAATCGAAATACATGGAAAAAGTAATTTATCTAAAAATGCAGAGAAAAAACTACTAACCAAAAAGGGTCTGTAAATTATGTTACTCCAGAGAGAATATAAAATATGGCACAGCATTTATATTTCATACAATTGTTAAAACTTAAAATTAAACTTTGACAGGATATATAGTTAAATCATTATGCTTAGTATAATGATTCCAAAATGAAAGTGAAACATTTAGTTACAGAACGTTTGCTAACTCGGTATTCTTTGCATTACAACACTATTTCAGGAATTCAGCTATTTGAATTTTTTAATGAAATTTTTCTGAAACAGTTAAATTAAGAAGACCTATGCAATAGCATAAAATATATCGGTGCTTAGAATCTTTCAACTTTTCAGCCAAAAGTATAAAAAATTACCTCAAAAACCAAACAAATATTAAGTAATTGTAATATAACATCCTTATTTAATGCACTGATTTCTAAATTCCTTTTTTCACTTTGGTATTACCCCCCCCCAATAAAAGGATCACAAATTGGAAAATTCTGTCTTAATGAAAATATTTTAAACTACATTCGTTGATGGAGTTCAACATGTTATGAAACTTAGAACTAAATTGTGAAGTAGCTTTATAAAATGGATATCATTATATATTTTTCAAACAACACACACATACACTCACACTCACACACACACTCTCTCACACACACACACACACACACACACACACACACACACACACACACACACACACACCCACACACACACACACACACACACACACACACACACACACACACACACACACACACACACACACTTCCTATTTTTAGCTCAATTTAGTACATATTAACTTCATTCTAAAATATTCTCTTATTTCCTGATTCCATTCCCCTTTTTCTATTTAATTAATTCAGCCACACCTTTTATAAAAATAATGAAGTAGGCAGTTCACACGCTCCGAGCGAAGAGATAAAAAAATGTCAGCCAAGCAAATTCTTTTTAAAATATCCCTATGATTCCCTTGCCTGGGTTGACTCGTGTAGAGAAATCTTTATCAAAATCTTACAGTATTTATTCACAAGGATAAAATTTTCATTACCTTTTCCTCATTTCGTTTGGTATTGGTGTGCTTGTCGTTGCAGCTTGTGCATAAAGCTTGCCCAACCGGAATGAAATAAAACGAAGTTAAAAAATATAAGCTTCTTTTCTGTCTTTGGCCGCTATTAATTTAACCGATTACTTATCCTATTTATTTAACACAAAAATTTCTGAGATAGTATACAGTTTTTGTTAATGAGCTCAAAAAAGGAAAAACATATATTCAACTAATAATGATATAGAATTTAATTTATCATGTATTTTTTTTAAATAAAATATATTTTAATTTTCTTATTTTGATAAAAATGTTTAAAAAAATAGCTTTCATTTTAATGTGGATTAAGAATTTCAGATTTAATATCTTTTACAATGCATGCATTTATTATACATGGAAGAGAATAAGTTTGGAACAGTAATTTAAATGTTAAATTATTTCACTGAGGGAAGAATCTTTTTTTACTGTTAGTAATTTAAACATTCAAAGACCAGATCCATAAAAATTTATTCACACAAAGAAATCTTTACAACAATAGGATACCTCCAATGAGCATATTTATGTGTGTTGTCAACATTTGAATAAAAGTACGTATTTTACTAAGCACACAATGAACATAAGCTCAGTACGAGTTCTTATGCCATTCGGGAAAAGCGTGAAAATTCCTCCTTTTACATGATTAGAAAATTCGGATTTAAAATTCGCCTTTTAAAAAGAAGGACTATTCTTAACCATTTCATTTAATTAACTTAAGCAAACACTTCACGCAACCATAGTTCGAGGCATTGAAGCCGAGTTAGCTCGCTATAATTTTCTGAATAGAAAATTTTAAAAAGAACCGTCTTTAAAGTCAAAATTAAGTATTTTACACAAAAATCTTTTCCCGGGAGAGAAAGGCTTCCAAAAGAAAAGACGCGGTAAACTTTTAGTGAAGTAATTTTAATAAAAGCAAAACTTATTCGCTTAATATAATACTTAGTCGAAAGTAATGGAAGGCGCAGAGATCTGAATTTAAGCGTAGGTAATCACTCACAGCCTTGATGAATTATTTAATATCTTAGGAATTGGATAGCGTAATTATCGCAATTATTTATTGAGTTAAAATATTAAATGAAGTCACTCGATATATTAAATGCGCACACATGGGCGACAGTGTGTTTGTGGAGCTATTAAGTATACAAATAAGTATTAAAGTTTTAAGACCTCTCTAATTTTCGGTAAATTATGAAGAAAATAGCAATGAAGGCTGTTATCATTTTTATTTAATTATTAATCACCACTTTTAATCATATGGATGATTTATGGGTTGGGAAGATTTGATGTGATGTGATGGATTAACAAATCAAATCATTTCGACTCATAAATCATCCAAGTTTCGTCCTCAAGCGAAATATCAGATTAATGTCCCTTTTTAACAGGTATAACGCGAGAGTTAGTTTCGAACGATTCTCGTATTTTCGAACTACAGTTAGATAATCAGAATGACACTTAAGTCAACATCCACTCTTTCAAATACAGTTTGGACTGTGACGTCAGAAACGCGTTTTCGGTCCACATTTGCGAGGAATCATATATAGAATCGGATTTCAATTTAAAACTCCGTGAGTCCGAAGCAAAAAAATCTAACTTGACTAACACCATATTCTTGCATATATTCAATAAACTCACTCGACGGAATTTCCTTGGAATTGAATCAAAAATCCGTGATCTTCTAATCACATGTTTATGCACTTCTGCCTTTCTATTTGTCTACTTAAAGATGAGGCACGTCTTTGAGGTGTCACAATACGAACAAAAAATAAATTTAATAAAAAAAATGAAAATGCATTTTTCGTAGAGCAGTGAAATGTGAATTTTCAATTTTAACATTTAATACTATTTTTTTGTAATTTATAATTCTATATCGTATATAATGAGAGGTTTTGTAATCACTTTTACATAATTTCACCACCAGGTGGTGCCACGTACACAAAATCAGATTAAATTATCTAGTTAAGTAATAATTAAGTTTTGAAAATGACAAAATCGTGCAATGTCATCCAGGTAACAAAAGTATTCAAATTTTCAAAATTCTAAATTAAAAACCGATGGGATAGTTCTTTTTTCACAGATAAAAGACTATAAAATGATTGAAAGAGCATTTCAAGGCCTTCTTTATTTAATGATTTCGAGAGAGTTTTAACTTCCATTGATATTGCAATCCAATCCAGCAAAGAAGATATTAAAAATAATCTGATATTTGCAGGAAAAATATTGATAAATACAAGAAAATAAATTTTCATTTGTATTATAAACAGTATTAAAATGAATTTATATACTAAAATTTATAGAAAATCTTTGAAGCAGTAATTTCATTTGATTGCTTCAAAGAGAATTAAAGAGACCATCAATAAAAAATTTGACTTTAAGACTTGACTTGAGAGGGTGGCTGTATATAAAAAATTTAAGAAATAATAGGAAAACTACATTAAACAAATAATTTTGTTGGGTATTTTTACATCTAAAGGAAAATAGTTTTAATTATACTTTAATGCACTTTTAATGTATGAGCCAAATATTGAGAATTTAATATCATTGACTCAAAAATACTTCTAATAATAAACAGAAGGTATGTAAAAATTCCCCTTTAAAACTCCCGATTTCCTTAAAATGTTGTCGTAACTATGTTAAGTTAATTAAATTTCAGTATTTGTAGTTTTTTAGATGCCAAAAATTATTTGAAAAAATTTTCAACATTCACTTCTTTCCGAATACAAATTAGATTGAAATCCGAAGAAATAATTTTGATTTTTAAACAAATATCTACTTTTAAATTAAATATTTCAAGTCAACTTCAATCAGCTAAAAGGTTAACAGCGGTCTTCAACTTTCTATTTCTCATATTTACAGATAAATTTTAATATTATAAATTGCAAGGTTATCGTTACGTCATTCTATCATTCCCGTAATTTGAAATTCTCCAATTCATATTTTAATGAAAAGTAATTTGCATAAATTAATTGCATTTCTGGCTTTACTTAATTCTTATTAAATAAGAACACCGGTTTTAATCTCATGTTATAAAGAAGCAGGCTTCATTTTCCAGTTCAGTTTTATAGAATTGAAATCTGTACGAGTTTCATGCTTTTGTGTTTGAGAAATTGGGAGCTGAAAGACGGTGAATCCCCTGAATTTCTAAATCCGTATTGATTACTTTTAAAACTCCGAGAATCGAACTCCTCCCTCCCCTTTAAATAAATCTTTTTTTTTGAATTAATTGAAAACCATTACCAAAAATAGCGGCCACATTTTTTATACTCTGATGTTCCTTGGAATTTGAATTTTTCATCCTTGTTTTTTGAAACAAGGCCTATATATATATATATATTTCATCGATTGATTGGAAAAGGATTCATCAACTCACACACCATTACAATAATGACTATTGCCTTGAATGCGGAAAAGCAAATCAGTCTCTTAACAGGCGACCTTTTTCCTATAAGACATTAGAAATTCAATAAAAAATGTTCACTGGAAGCTCATTTATTTTCATCAGAATAAACGATGAGCTAGATCGACCGATGGGCTTCTGAATCACTTAAGGTTATAGCATTTTACTATTTTTATTCGCCCCAGTGTTCCCTCGATCACAGGCACTTGTTTTGAAAATTTCAACTGCAGACTTTTTACCCAGGAAGAAAAATGATTAATTACACGAAAGATTAAGAAGACTTAAGAGAAACGAGTTTATTTCAGATACTTAGTAAAATTCTGTAAAATGAAGATGATTACTCGATTCATCCATTATTTGGAGGAAGATAGATAAGAAATGGGCGACTCTCAATGCGATTGAAGTTTACGGAACACTGGAATTAAGTTCTTAATACCCAGTTCAGATTTTAAGTTAATTGAAGAAAATTGAAAGAGATTAAAAGAGACAAGAAACGACCTCATTTCGATTGACATCAGAATACCTGATAAAACTAGCGGATCTCTGTGGAATCGCTTAGATACTCTTTTTAACATGTAAGACATTAAATCCCAGAAATTTAGAAGCACTCTAGATTTTTAGTCAACATACATACGAATAAAACGTAGTTTTCTTTATAAAAATAATGACCAAACAGGTACATTTAAACAGGATTAAGAATTCTTTTAATTCTTTTGAAGCTGCACGAAGGTTATTGGACATAAATGGAAAAGTTGAACAGTCAGCTGACGCAGTAGATACTTCCCTCTCCAAGCTTTCACACCACACCTGTATGAAAATTTTGATGAAATTCAATATAAATGTCAACAATGCATCTCCGTATTACCTTAGAAATAATTTATAAAAAAGGCAGTATATATTTTTTCGAATGCTGATAGTTATACATTTAATGTTTATTTCTAATATATTTTTTATTCTTTTAATGTACATTTCATTTTTATTAATTTTTATTGGTATGAGAAAAAAAATGGAACTTTTATTAAGAGAAACATTTTGAAAAATTACTGCACGCAAAAATTTAAATTATAGATATAAACATAGGGGAAAAGACCACTTACACGGAATATAAAGGAGGTTCAAGAAAAACGAATTTATTTCGGATATTTTGCAAATGCTTTTATTAAACGATGAGGAATGCGAGATTAATCCATTATTAGGATTAATAAAGTATATTATTATCAGTTAAACTCTTAATTTCCAGGTTTAGGTTTTAAATGAAGGGAAATGAATGACATTAAAACAAACAAAACGGTGATATCAACTGATATCAAGATAGCTGCAAGAAATAGAGAAAATATATATAATTCCTCAGCTTTCCTCAATTAATTAAATCTTAGTTATTCCATACTTCGTTTAGATTACTCATTAACGTACGGAGATTACTGTATAAATTATCGAAATGCCGTTTGATTGAATTTAACCTGAAGATAAGCTTGTTCTCATTTTTTGTTTGTTTGAAGAAAAGTTATTATTTTTAACTTTTTATTATTAAAAAAACCATGAGACAATTATAAAAACCTCACTCAAATATCCTTTGGTGGAATTAGTTTTGTAGATATTTTTCTATTCGTTTTCAATTGTATAAATACCTATTTTTGCATTAGCAGTTTTAAGTAAATCGTACTTCATCAAGGTCAGAAAGAACTATTTCCATTTATTAATGTCAAACAGTTTTCATAAGGGTTCTATAACCTGTTCTGTGTTGAGAAACATGCGTTGGAAAAAACAGGTGAACATTATGTTTTTAACTTTTTAAAATAGATTTTTTCATTATATTCACTCTCTACAAATGGATTTAAAGACTTTGAAATCGATTTCTGCGTTGGCGGGTTTTCTCTTGTTAATAATGATTTCAATTTAAAAATATATTTGACATACCTTTTTCGTTTGTAATTCCCTTTCTAGTTTTGCTTATAAATAATGGCTGATGCTTTTTTCCTCTTTCCAATTAGTTATTTGCTTATTTTGTACTTAAAAGTTTTTAATACCATGCATTTCGTAATGTTTTTGAATTATGAAACAGGACAATTTCTCTCCGAAAAGCACAAAAACATTTTTAATCCAGAGCTTATGAGCATGGAATATTTTGAAAGAAAAAAAAATTAAAATTAGCAGACGATATTTCTCATTTCAAATAATAAGCTGAAGCCATAAAGTTTTATTCCAATTTTCAAAACTTTTATAGAAATGTCTCTAAAATGTCTAAATAAATTCTACATTTTTATTGAATTTATGAATTATATATTAAAATTAAAAACACTACACTGTTTTTAATCCTCTTACAAATTTTAAGAAGACATTGAAATATTATATATGTTTGTTTACAGCCTTGAAGATTAATTTAATAAGAGCTTACATACTTTTTTTTTCACTATTTGTATGCAGCAACTAATAACAATTTGACGAAGAAAAAAATGTAGAAACAAAATTCTTTCAAATCCTCCCAAATGCCATTATACTTAATTAACTACGATTCTATTTTTTTAAATTTTAGACAAAAAATTTTAAATAAAAGCATATTGCAAATATATGCAAAGAATTAGTAAATAAAATAACCACTTCAAATAGATTTTTTATTTTTTTATTTTAAACAAATGTAAAAAATATTGGTATGGCCCAAACACGTTTAATTCATACAGTTTTAAGTATTAAGAAATATTCATATCGGGAACTATATTTATCAAACTTCTCTAAAGAATCCTTTTATTCAAAAAAAGCTGTAAGTCATATAATATATGACATACTTCCAAATGATTAGAAGGATAAGAAAAAAAAATGAACAACGATGCTCAAAATTTCTTTCCACTCGATAAAAATGAGCAAAAATGTCAGACGATAAAATATAGTTAATTCTATAAGAAAGTTTTTTTACTTCCTTTCTGCATCATACAAGGACATATGAACCTTTTTCTGAAAGCTTCCCTGGAAGAAAAAAGATTTTAAGTATCTGCATGAAAAGTTTTCAGCACCATCACATGTCAGACTTAAGGGAAAGGAGAAAAAAGATTTTTCCCTCTACAAATACTGAGAGACATCTAACAGACATTGCATTCGAGGTAAAAATAGAAACTTCCTATGTTTCCGAGGAAAGTTACAAAGAAGTTGTCGAAAAGCAGACTTCTAGCCAAAAGAAAATGTAAAGTTAGTCAGAAGAATAGAAAATACTAGGTAGTAGGATGTATTCGAATTTTCCAGCATTTAGGAAATTCTTCAACCTAAATGCTGATTAGCATGAAGCGCTAAATTCAGTATTTTTCTGTTATATTCAAACAGACGATTAATAAAGGGGAAAAATTACTTTTTTGAATGAAGAAAATTATTGTCTCCTCAAAAAATACTCATAAAGGCAAAGAGAAAAAAATTGTACGTTCCTTTAAGTATATTTTGTAACAATAAAGATTGAAGTTTTTACAGAATATTTGAAGTAATGAGGTAATTTCTTAAAATTGATGTAACTGAGTTTCCAATAAAACATATTTATTTGGATTCAGTATAATAAAATCCTTTAATCAGAAAGATGAAAAGAAAATTTGTCAGAAAAATAGAAAATACTAGGTAGTAGGATGTATTCGAATTTTACAGCATTTAGGAAATTCTTCAACCTAAATGCTGATTAGCATGACGCGCTAAGTTGAGTATTTTTCTGTTATATGCAAACAGACGATTAATAAAGGGGAAAAAATTACCTTTTCGAATGAAGAAAATTATTGTCTCCTCAAAAAATACCATAAAGGCAAAGAAAAAAAAATTGTAAATTCCTTTAAGTACATTTTGTATGAATAAAGATTGAATTTTTTGCAGAATATTTGAAATAATGAGGTAATTTCTTAAAACTGACGTTACTGAGTTTTCAATAAAACATATTTATTTGGATTCAATATAATATAATGCTTTAATCAGAAGGAGGAAAAGAAGGTTTGTCAGAAAAATAGAAAATATTAGCTAGTAAGATGTATTTGAATTTTCAAGCCTTTAGGTAATTCTTCAACCCAAATACTAATTACCACGAAGCGATAAATTCAGTATTTTTCTGTTATAATATATATATATGTTCAGTATTTTCTGTAAAAAAAGAAAAAACATTACCTTTTTGAATGAAGAAAATTATTTTGTCATCTAAAATATACCATAAAGGCAAAAAGAAAAAACAATTATAAATTCCTTTAAGTACATTTTGTATGAATAAAGATTGAATTTTTTGCAGAATATTTGAAATAATGAGGTAATTTCTTAAAATTGATGTTACTGAGTTTCCAATAAAATATATTTATTTGGATTCAATATAATAAAATCCCTTAATCAGAAAGATGCCTTTAGAAATTTCCTTTAATCAACCTTTATTTTAAAGGGTGCAATTTTGTATCGTTGGGTTCTATTAATCAAATATACTTTCCCGAAACAAAATTTCATAATATAATGTAACATCCATTCCTAGAGAGCTAACTATTCCATTCAGTTGTAAGATTAACGTGAGAAACTATCTCTGAGTAGTTATATAAGCGCTTTAGTGATGATCGGCAATCCATTACTATTCACTGTTTCCATTCTCTGTTTGGATACAGGAAGGGAAGCAATTCCAGCATTGATTGATCGTGGCAAAAGGAGAGGAAAGCAGAAAACATACTGCGAGTCTGATAAAGATGGAAGGAAAAATAGCTAGGCAAAAATCGGTATTGATTCTTTGCAGCCAATTTTTTGCTCAGCTGAATCATTTACGGAGCATAACAAAGGGAAAAAAATCTCTACACTTCTTTTTCTCTTCTGAAACAATTATGAATTGTAACGCATGAAAAAAATCTCGATCTCCATGTATAAGCTGAATTCCGATTACTAGAAGACGATTAGAAACAAAAACAGCTGCATTTTTAATCAAAATTCCTAAGGAAAAGAGGTTTTGAACTTAAGACTTTTCATAATGAACTTAAAAAATATTATAACGATATAAAATGCGTTTTATCAAATTAATCTTTCGCCTGTTTTTCTTGAGTGTATATTATAGAATGGTTTTTGTTATTTTTGACATCGTATAAATACACATTAGTTACATTATTATTTGGACATCGTATAAATACGCATTAGTTACAGCTGCTTCCTGTACAATATAATTAATAAATACATCTTTATTATAATATCTACTGCTTTATTAAAATTCTTTTTTTGCTAAAAGACTGAAAAATTATGGGTATCATATCATAATTTTAGGGGACTATTGGTATTTAAATCAAACATTGCATATAATCATTGTGAAATTAGAAATAATTAATTAAAAATAATATATAATTTACAAGTATTGGCTCACTTCAAGAGCTTTGATTTTATCGATATTAATACCTCTATCTGTGAGACTGTCATCATGTGAGATTAATACCTCTATCTGTGAGACTGTCATCATGTGAGATTAATACCTCTATCTGCGAGACTGTCTATCATGTGAGACTGTCATCATGTGAGATTAATACCTCTATCTGCGAGACTGTCTATCATGTGAGACTGTCACCATCTTATCCAAACATTCACTTGACCCTGGATGAGTATATTTGAGCCTCAATGTCAGATTCGACTAATGTAAGGTTCATACATGTCGTATTTTTACTAGAATACCGATTCGATCCTATAACCCTATAATTCCATAGCCGAATCTTTAATCTGAGTTCCTCTTTCTAAGAAATATTCTTCATTCATTTTTACATGTCTTCGCTTCCTTTAAAAATTTTTTTTGTTCCATTTTTGTTTTGAATGGTTTAAATCGAGTTTCTTAGATGTTTTTAGAACAATACTATTTGCCTATCAACCTCAGTGAGTTTTTTAAGCCTATTAGCATGTATATATTGTATAATATCATATGATATTGAATAATATCATAAAATATTGTGCAATAGATTATTTTACCTGTGAATAAAAAATATTCAAAAGAACGTTAAATCCGGATCAGAAAAAGATCAGCAAACGAATTCATAAAAAAAATATGTCGACAAGGAAAAGTTAATATAAAAAAATAACTTGTGTGTTTGGATCACCAAAAACATTTCATTCCTAAAGATACTATTTATTTCCGTATTTATTTAGTCTATTCTCACGGGTACGTGGAAGCTTCTGCGAGATCTCAGAAACATCTGCTGAACGTTTACAGATGGTACCCGACATGAAAGCAATTAAGAGCTGTGCTTTCGATCTCATCGTTTGCTGACTCGACGAACGGAGACGAATGTGGCGGCTGGAAGGGCAAAGTTCTTGATTAGATTTACGCAAGAAAGCATACGGCCTCGTCGTAATAATCCCATGAAACATAGATCATATCTATATTTTAGCCAGGTTCGCTGAATAGACATCGCGCATGTTGTCACAAAATATTGGAATCTATTTCGTGATCATTTCTTGTTTCATCAAATTGTCTAATTTTATTAGTTCTAATTTTCTTTAATGTAATCCTCTTTTTGATTAGAATTTTAAATCAACTAAATTTGGAATTTTATTAGCACGTTTATAAAAAATGATGAAAAATAGTTATTGATGATTAATAATGATTTCAACTCCGAATATAATTTCTTAGTTCAAATACAAAATTCTGATAAATTAGAAATATTATACTTCAAAATTATGCATTTCTACCAAATTAATTAATTCATACTTATTAGAAAATTAAAATGATTTATTCGTTATGATTTTCTACTTAGGTCGCATTACTTCGAAACATTTTATCTCTTCATTATTAAAAACAGAATATTTCAATTTCATTAATTGGTATCACTGGACCAGAAAATATTAACATTATTTTCTAAGAAATTATGTTTTAATATTTTTCCCCTTTTAAAATTTATTATTTTTTCTAATTATTTATATATATTAATTAAATTTTGTCTCAGATACATTTTGAAACAATTTTTACTCTGATTAATTTCTATTTAAACCATTATAAAATATCACAAAATAGAAAATCCATGCAAGTTTTGTAAACTATTCTAGGAAAAATTTCAATTTCATTAAAGCTAAATAATGATAATTTTGTTCTGTACATTTTCATGCATTTTCTGTCATTCTAAAAATATTTAATAATGGAATTTTCTAACTAATATTTTGGCAGTCGTTTTTCTCGACATTTTTAGTTTTATTTAACTGTGATTATTTTTAGTTTTATTAATCTGTTGGTTAGAATAGCTGGTTGGACAGGATGCAAAATATTTTCCTTTTAGCAGCATTTTATTTACCCATTTAACATTATTATGTTTCACAAATTTCAATTTTAATACTTACTTTGTAACTATTGACTCATTAAACGACATATTAAGGACCACAGAAAATTCTCTTTTCATGACTCTTATTTAATAAAAAGAAGGTTTTCTTTCTGCCACAGTATCCCAAGAACAGTATGGCGTTCAAAGGATGCTGTCAATAAACTAAATCATTCTTTTAAGTCGAATTAATGAATGACAATGGCCGCATGTAAACCCGTTTTCTATAGTTCTAAGGAATTTCTATATTCCAAATCTTTTTTTTTTATTATAATCAAACTTAAAAGCTATAAGCGGGGTGGTTAAGAGTAGGGCTTCCAAAACTTGATTTTTTGTCAGAAAGAGAACTCACAGAGAAAAGATTTTTGAATGGCTAGTGAGCAATAGACACATTGTTTTCATGCAGAGAATTAGAATGAAGTGAACCGTACAAGATCTTTCTTTTTTTTATTACTCTATAATCATATATTTATTAAAGTAGAAGGGGCCGTGGTGGCCTGGTGGTAAGGGTTCAATTCGAGATCCAATTTCACCAAATCCCCGTCGTGTGAGATGGCCTGCAGGCAAGATTAATCCTTCGGGGCCAACCATCTTCCCACTGTTGTGGTGTGGAAGTTTGGAGAGGGGATGCCAGCTTAAGTGTCGACCTCGTCATCTGAGCCCGGTTCAGAATTACGAGGACTGCCCCAAAATATCCCTAGCATTACTTTAAAATGGGACGTTAATATAACTAAACTAATCAACTACCTATTAGTATAGCAGAAAAATTTCCCCATTTTTTTAAAAAAAATTATTTTTAGCAAATGCATATATGAAAAGTATTTCGTAATTTATACTCAATTGCAGAAGACATGATCCTGTACAATTTAAATTAAAGTATATTTAACAATAGTAAATTGATAAATGTAACCCTGTCTTCCCAATACAGGGAAAAATAAAGAATCACACTTAGAAAGCCGAAAGATAATATATATTAGATAAATATCTTTCGTATTTCTTACAATATCCCCACCTAATTGAATACTTTGTAAGTATTAAGCCCATATCAAGCATTAATGGAATATTTTGTAATAACTTCGTCTAAAGTCATAAATTATTTTTTAACGAACTTTTTTTAATCTTCTCTCAAAGAATGTATTTTTTTGTATATGTCAAAGAATGCATATGCCTCTATAAAATTTTCTCGCACACTCGGACTTATACCTCTTCTTCCTTAGAAAACCGTATAGCTTAAATAAGGCAGCAAATACCTATGAAAGTATTGGTTAATAAAGGTAAGAAATCTATGTCTTTGATGTGAATCCAGCATTTTGACTGAATATATCGAAAGATTTTTACTGCATATATCAGCAATATCTATGTTGAACACCTTTTTGTCGGCCGATTAACATCAAAATTCGACAAAAAACTACTGTTGCAGCCACACGATAACATACCGGAATGCAATAATTTAAATTATTAAACTTAGATGCATGTGAAAGTACAAACAGACAGACAGTCAACTATTTAAATGATTTAGTTCAAAATTTAATATGTATTTACACTTTAGATGCCACATCTGTGCATAAAATTTTATCTACCTAACTCTTCTTTGAAGTATTTGTATTTTGAAGTAACTGAATTCACTTACATTCGAACAAATAGACCGCCCAATTTAGTTAGATATCTATATATTTGTCTGTAAATTCCATATACCAAATTTCAGCCTTCTAGCTTATAGCTCTTTTGAGTTATTGCGTTTACAAACAGAGACATAATGACAAAAACATGATCTTCATATTTTTCATATTTGAAACATGGTGAGGCTTCTAAATCTCTAGCTCGAATATTTCGATATTTGCAATACTTCCCTCTCTACTTTGTATACAAAAAAGCAAAAATGCAAACATTTTTTTCTGTGTTAAATGAAGAGAAAAAAAATTGATGGAAAGTTCCAATATATGAACAAGGATGAATATCATTTTCAAAATTACTGTCATCAACGTGAACTTATTTTCATATCAAAGATGCCAATTACCATGGAACCCACGCAAGTACTTGTTTATCTTGTCGAAGAAGAATTAATAGTTGTTTATTTCACATCAGAATAACTTTTTTGCCTCATAAAATTAGAATAAATAAAGAAAAATAAAGAGATCTAGCCTAAAGAAATGAGGGCTTAGCTTTTGATCACTCGGAACTATTTGAAATCGAATATTTAAATTAGAAAAACGAACAGAAAATTTTCTCGATTTATATGTAAAATGATACTTTCCTGCATAAATTTTGCAATGTAAATCAAGTTGAATATTTGAATATATACCTGGAGCATTTTATTATAAATACGGTAATAAAAATCGTAAAATAAACCTTCGTGTTTTGAATTAAAAAATACTTCTACAATACCATTTCTATTAATACTGATCTCTGAGTCATATAAACAATTAGCAAGTATCATTTTCTGTTCAGTCGAATTTCAACTGCTTATTTCCCTTGAACTGCAATTTGAATTTTTTAAATCTACATGATTTTGAATGATAAACAGTCAACATAAGTGATGTTCAGCTTAGTTATTCAACTAAACAGTTGTTATTGCTATCTAGATATTAAAAACAAACATTAACTAAGATTAAACTTTTTTTTATTTCTCTTTTTACATTATATCAGCTTCCTTCCTTTCTCTTATGGTTCAATATAAACTTTTAAAAAGTAGGATGATGTTTGAAATCTTTTTTTATTCCTTCCTTATCTCATGAATGAAAAAAAAGAATTCCTCATAATCACTTTTTATTTTAATTAATCCATCCTTTTTTTAATCTTTCGCAGTAACTACCGGAAATTATTTTTCCCCACCGACTTTTAAGTTTGAAATATAATAATCAAGCTCAGGACATTAAAAAATGACAAATCAGTTTGCCTATCCAGGGTAATCAGATTATGATGGATGACAAAATTATATATGCTATCCAAACTAGTTTTTTTTTTTTTATCAGCGAAACTTATGTTCATCATAATCGATGAAAAATAATGAAGTGAAAAGAGTGCGGTGGCAAAGTATTGCACATTTTGAGTGAGTTTCTTGGCTATATTCCCAGTGAGATAGAAGGAAGGAATTTAAGCTTCGTATTAATTAAAGGGAAATAATATGGCAGTCATCAAAGACAAAGATGGATAGCTTCTGGAATGCAGCGCAGCATGGTGCATATGAAATTTGAGGAAGGATTATAGCTCTATAAAGAACAAGCTGCCAGAACTACAAAGCCAGACAATAAAGTGTATTCATTTGACTTCTTTATCAAAGTTATGGCAGCAGGTTCCAACTCTATAACACGTTGCAAGGATAAATAAAATATAGCAGGGCCTTATACAAAAGGGTTAGGACTATTCTGTTTTCAGATATCTTACATGGAAAATAAATGTTATTGGGCAAAGAAATTGGGAAGAACAATGGACAAAACGTGTTCATATTTATTAAAAGGATTCTTAACGAAATATATAATTTGGCTAAAATTAATTTACATTAACTGACTTTAGAGGAAATAGAGTCGGGGAATTAAAGATATCGACATTTACCAAAGAGGTAAAACTACCTCTTTGGTAAATATCGATATCTTTAATTCCTTGACTCTGTTTCCTCTAATGGCAGTTAATGTAAATTAATTTGATTTGCAAGTTTTGATCAAAAATATTTCTAATGGTAAAAATATATTTAATATAAATTTTATTGTATGTAAATATTTAATATATTTAATATTATAACAAAAATATTTTTAATACAGATTTTATCAATTCATTTAATGTGAATAGTTAATTTTTAATCAAGAAATATAATTGTTTCAATAAACGACTAACTGATACATTTTCTATTTAAAAGAATGATATCGATTCATTTACTTTTAAAATGTCATTAGTAAAGGAATTCAGATATTTTTAAAGGAACAGTGAATTGATATATCTATAAAAACAAAAGTTATTTTAATTTATATAAGATGTGGGAAATTCATTAAAGACAGTTTAATTTCATGTTCTATTTCTGATTGCTTATTTCTGCATACATTTTTGCTTAAGATATAAGTTTTCAGTAAAATGCCGATTATTTCATTGAAAAGTTGCATTAAAATGCATTTATAGAAAATAATAAAATTC
Source organism: Argiope argentata (assembly GCA_026289955.1). Taxonomy (NCBI): domain Eukaryota; kingdom Metazoa; phylum Arthropoda; class Arachnida; order Araneae; family Araneidae; genus Argiope; species Argiope argentata. Next base: position 1,441,546 of record JAOUZG010043946.1, on the reverse strand, counting down.
AGCTTATATTCCTTTATGAGGACTTTTCTTCAGTAATAACATAAAAAGAAAACGTTTTTCTCGGAAAACGTTCACAACCGTTTATCAAAACGTCAGCCTTATTGCATTTTATTAGAATTCTTCTCGTTGCATTGTTTCCTTGAGCATATTGTTCAAGGATATATACATTCCTAGAAGGACAAGGATATACATAAATTCTGAGCAATCAAGGATATGGTTAGAATCATTATCATACGAAGAAAGGGAGAAGAGAAATCTCACAAATGAAAACAAAATGAGAACTCCAGATAATCCTTTTCCCTTTATTGCTTTTTTTTTGCTGAAGTAAAGAGTTTAATCTTCGAATTAATAAACTTATGTTTAAAATCTGAAATGGGAATCTTAGGATAATTGGTTATACGAAATCTCTAATATCTTCAATCTCATTTCAGAAAATTCCTCACTATTCTAGTCTAAATTAATTCAAACACGAGCTTTTTCTCCTTTAATCATTCGTGATGTTTGTTACTTATTTTTTTCAATATCTCATGAAAAATAAACCCTAATATCGCACATGTATTGATAAAACAAGACAAGACAGTAAAACTATTTGCAAACTCTTTAGAGGTCAAATATCAGTAATTCAAGAAGACTAAAATTGCTTCTAGTACGACAGTTGGTCTGCATATCAGAAAAATTCGCTGATTCCGATGCTCCTACAGCAGATTTATACATAAGAAAAGATTAAAGAATTAATATAATAAGGTTAAAGAATAATAAATTACTTAGTAGAAGAAGTAGGTAGTATCAAATAATATACAAGTAAAAAATATTCAAAAGTAATGCTGAAGAAGAAGAAAAAAAAGGAATCTTTTCACCATATTTCAAACAAATTGAACAAATAAAAGTTCTTTTTCTTTACAATTCATACACTCCACAGAATAATTTATAACCCTAAATATGAAAACTAGCAATCATTCCTAACATCTTAAATGAATCACTAGGAGCATTTTTATTTTATTTTTAATAGATCCAACGTAAGAAAGAAAAAGGTAGTAACGAGTTTTTTAAAAGAGGGAAAATTGCATTTCAAACACGTAGTCTATTTGCAGCAGTGTCGAATACTTAGTGAACTTCAAGTGTGTATTTAATCTTTGCTTCATTCCATAGAAACTATTTTCCTAGCAGAAAGGGAAGACTCGAGAAAAAGTATTTTTATTCTCAGTATTATTTTTTTTTGTCGGAAGAAGTACAAAAAAGGGAAAAGGAAATTTCCATGCGAGACTGCTTATTTTGTGCAAAGAAAGTCTAGAAATAAGATAAAATGTTACTTTCCCTGAGTTGTAACTCAGTTACGTTGAAAGAGAAGTATACGATATAAAGTGAAGTTGGAGGAATTTTTTTAATGTTAATGAATAATTATTAAAATAAAACAACGTGCATGGTATGGTTTGCACCCTTTATTTTTATTCATGAACCATATTAAGATAAAAGGAAACATTATGTATTTTATATTCTTTGAGAAAATCCACAGTGCAATAATATTCAACAGCCAAGAGCAGTGCATATTACGAGACCCCTCTATTAATAAAAAATAATTTTATTTTTACGTTTCAAAATATTTGTAGTATATTAATAATTGTTTTAAGTTAATATTTTAAAATTTAATAACTTTGTGAAAACGCATTAGTCTTTATTTATTGTGAATCAAGACTGCTTCGCACCCACATTCGTATAACAATGACATTGGCACAAATATTCCATGCTTATAGTTATTCAAAGAAAACTTATAGTAATCATAAACTAAGTATATATAATGTATCATGAAGGAATCTCAGCAGTTATATTTGATATAGTGTTAATAATATTATATCATTTTAAAATCCATAGGATTTGTATCTTTTACAAACTTTTTTATTTGGGAAGATAATGTTTAAAAATCGATCTGCTTGTGATCCCCTTTTTGTCTAGGAGTCCTATTCGGAAATCTGACACTGTCATTAAAGTAAAATCTTCATACAGTAAATGAGTTAATAATTGCACAGTTAAAAAACTAATCTACAATGAATAGCATAAGAAAAAATATTCTTAAAATTATTGAAAAATTAAAATATTTTTTTTATATGTGATTAAATCAATAACATAAAGCTATTTCCATCTGCAACCTTCGATCTTGTTATGAAGTCCATATTTTTGATAAAAAATAATTTATATTTTTGAAACACCAATAAAATTTTTTAAAGGCTCCTTAATTTTATAAAGATAGCCGTGATTAAACTATAATTGTGGATATTGCAGTATAATTGATAGTTTACCGATGCTAATTCAAAACATGAATGTTTTATCTACTTTTTGTGTTGACAAATATGATTTCAGTCTCATTCGTCATGTGAATCAGTCAATATCAGATAAATAATACAATTGGGTTCAGATTCACTTAATACATCTAAGCTTGCTTTATCGGTAATGAAATCCATCATATTCTTTGGATTGCAATAAATTATTAATTGCCACCAGCAGATCCTTTTCCATGTTCATTTTTTTCGGTATACATATAAAAGTTTTGAATCGCAAGCCATACTTTTAACCCTGCATACGGTCAAATCTGAATCATTATTGATTCCTCGCAGACCCTACTATAACTGGATTAGGAGGGGAGGTCTAGACGCCAAATTGACGATCTGATTTACAAAAAGAGACTCATGAATGAAAATTCCTCTTAATAGTCATTCGAATAGATATAAATTATAAAAATGTAATGTTTATTACCAGATTTTTTTTGTATTATCTCTATTGTATGAAATAATTCACTTCAAAATGAAATTTATTGCATTAGGTGCGGATTGAATCTGCGTCGCGCTTGAGCATTCTATTTCTGAACAACTAAATTCCCATAAGGTTATTAGTGTCGTTTACTTATCGAAGTTATAGTTTCTCAGTCATGAAATAGCGACTATGAAGTATGGCTTGTTATCAAACAAATTTATGTTGATAAATTGACATCGACACAAATATAAAGAGACATTAGTAATGTCCTATTTATTACAACTAATTCATAACATCTAACCAGCTCTGGTCAAATAATCTCACCCAATCTTAATCAGCTAGCTACTCTATAGCTTTCTTGCATTCAAAAGTGTGGCTTTTATGCCCATAATCAATTATGATGCGCCCTTTATTCGAAAAGCCTCTTTGTTACTCGTAAGTAATAATGTGTCCATATTGCAACATAAATTTACAGGCAATTAATTCTCCGTAAAAATGTTGAAGGAATTTCATTAGGGCAATAATAAACTTTTGTAAGTTTGGACTTTGAAAACTTTTTCGATATCTAAAGGGAGCTTATATATTTAATTGCCATCGGCTTAGAAACTGAGGAATTAGGGAGAAAGGAAATGTATTTCTAACGGGAAAAATTTCACAGGCGTTAGTTTAGTGCTAAAAGCTCATGCGAGCACTCTTCTTACGAAGAATTTTAGCTGTTAAGCAATAATCTTTCAAAGAGAAAAATTTTTCTTTTAGACTTGTACATTTCCTCGAGGAAAATCACATTATTGGCCGTTGAATTAACTTGATTAAACTTGCTTTGGTTTGAAGAATAAATTAATTATTATATCACTAGTGAAGCTATGACTTAAGATTTCGGTAGGCGCATAAATAAATTACTGAGTATTAGCTTATCTAATTAAAAGTTTTAATTTTCTTCCAAAATTAAATTAAAGAAACAAGATTTTGAAACTTACTAAATTCAGTTTGATTAAGTAATTTTCGCCTTTGATAATATTCTTCTTTATCTTAAAATAAAAGAAGAAATGTTATATATATTTCAATAAAGTAAAGTATAAAAGTTGTTCTTCTGTATTCTTTTCGAACATTTATCCCCTAGGGTGAAGAACACAAGCTTCACTCCCCGACATTCATTTGATTGAAACCAAAATTAGAAAATGGAAATAAGATGCATATTCTTTTTAAAAATATTTCTTAGAGCAAATATGGCAGAAAAATAATAATCTGAAGTTATTCGACATCTTGCAATCGATCCAGCTGAATCAATAGAATACATTTTTCACTTCTTTGGACAAAGAATATTTTAAATTAAAACTCAGTGATATGTTGAGTTTAATTAAGAAGTAAAAGTCAGTCCTCGCTGTTAAAAATACTTGCCGAACATTTAATAAGAATCTTTAAAACTTTTCTATCATATTAAATAGTGTATAGACAGTAGTAGAATTCTTTTTAGTCAATATTAATTGGTAAATAGTAGTCAATTCTTCTGAAAATAACCATAGCAGAAAAATGTGCACAAAATTATCCGCTAACTTGATGACGACATTGTTGAAACCAGCAGATAAATTTATTCATCTGAATGTACCTCTAATAAAGGCGAATGTATGGGTGTTTGTGTGACAGAGAAAGAGAGAGTTGACATATTGCATGACAGACCATGTGACCTAAACCTATTGAATTAGGCGTGGATTTACTTTGAAAAAAATTAATATTCATCTAAAAGTGAATTTAAAAAAAGATATTAAAAATTATGCCAAATTCAGACGTTTTCTTGCTGTAATACTGATACAAAAACTAATTTTTAATATCCTTTTAAAACATGGAAAAATGTCTTTTCAAGGATACTGATACTTTTTTTTCTGAATTCTGGAAATTTTTTGAGAATATTTTCATTGAAACATTTTCAGAAAGAATAATACCATACTAAATTTAAAAACTTTCGCCTAATACGCACAATTCCAAACGTGTAAATCTAAAAGCTCATTTTTGATCTTAGGAAGTTCAAAAATATAGTTCTGCATTTGTTTTAATTCCTAAAGTTCAATTTGAGAGGATTGGATACTATAAGGACTTTTCTATAAAAATTATCTAATAGGAGTTTAAAATACAAAGAACTAACTTGTACTGGAGTCAGGATTTGATTCTACCAAAGATTCATAGCCTTACTTAGGTAAAATCATTGTCTCGAAACCGAAGTTGACGATCAAGAAATCAAAGCTCTATCATCATGGGTTATTAATAGTCAACTGAAAAGTTTAAAAATTCCTAGAGTGAAATAAACCTTTCACTGACGAAAGTGTAGAGGGGGGGGCGTTAAAATATGACATCTTGTTTCAGATATTTATTGTTATTTCAACTTATACATCAAAGTAACGATATAGTATGTTCAAGAGATTTTCCAATTTTAATTAGATTTTTACTTTGACTAAATTCTAAATTAAGACAGTAAAATTTTGTAATTTAATGTATGTATGAATTTGCATATGCTGTTATATGTAAATGAGTTAAATAACAAAACTTTTAACAAAGAAATGATTTAGAATGGTGCTTTTGATCTTTTATTATATATAAAGAGGTAATAAAACTCAGTAATATCAGCATTTACTCATTTCATAATACATTAAAATTTCGTATCTAGCGTTTAAAAATAACTAAATTAATACGTTCTGAACATTATTGCAAATTCAAAAGAAAATAAATATTACAGTGGTACAATACTCTAGATATTCTATAAAATAAAGATTAGAATTAGAATTTTAATTTCATGCTTTATGTTGCATAATAATAATTTCAGATGATGCAATAGGGAATAAGAATATTCTTATATTTGCAACGTATTTAAAGTATTACTTCGTTTCGCTCCAGACATATTTCAATTCTTGAAAATTTGTTTTTACAATTTTTATATCTAGAGCATTTCCCATTAGAAAAATGTTCCTTTAATTTAGTTGTCTGACTGAAAGCAAGCTTGGAATTCTTGAAACTCATTTAATGTAAATATACTTAATGTAATTCGTAAATTAGCAACAAAGCCAAACATATTTAGTGTACCGAGAATATTCTTGAATAAACAATTCCTATTATAAAACCAAGCTTTTTAAAAATGTATCTACGCGCTAAGAATATTTAACATATAATATATATAAATTTTAATGTGTGGAATTTAACTTTAAACTTCCACACATTAAAATTTCATGTCTAGAAAAGATTTAAAATATAATAAAGGAAATGCAGTGCATTGCTAAACTTCCTATAACCATACCATCATCATATATTTAAACTGGATTATAACTGGCACATTCTATCTGAAGCTGATGGTCTAAGTATTAATATAGATCTATAATATGAAAACAAAGAAGCGTTGTGCAAAAGGAGACTCTAGCTGATAAGAGACTTTTCCCTTATGGATACGAAAAGGCCACTTATTTGAAAGCAGCACTTCCGATTATCTATGAGAAAGATATTCTTTTCTTCTAAGATTGTTTGCTTCTTAATGTAATTGATGGAATGGTGATGATACTCTTTATTTTAGTTAATATGAATGACGTAAGATGCCATTTTTATTCAGGAAAAGCGATTAGTGGATTTATTCGACCAATACTGCAATATTATATTGCTTGTCTGGATTATCCAGAATAGACTTTTGTTTTATAACTAAATTCGTAATATTATATATATATATATATATATATATATATATATATATATATATATA
>JAOUZG010043946.1:1370408-1431777 GCA_026289955.1 Argiope argentata | reverse complement strand
GCATTCTGTTTTCTGCATTTTTTTAAAAATAATACTGAGTTTCAGCAAAATATATTAATTGAAGTTTAATAGAAAATAAACTACAATCTGTCTCGTATCATAATGGCATATTTAAAATAAAAAAATTCTTACAAGCAATCAAAACGATAAAATTCCTTCAAATTTTGAAAATATGAAAATGTCGTATAAGTCACAAAATGCTTACAATAAATTAAGCACTTATAGCTAAATTTTAAAGAAATACATTTTAAAAACTCAAAGTTTTACTTTTCACATATTAGTTATTTAACAATATATATCGGGTTTTTATTGTTCACTAACAAAGCACAACCTTATGTTCATTAATGAAATAACAAGTAAAATGATTCCAGAAATAGAAACCTTTTTAATGAAGAAAAGTAAGAATTAATACTAGGAAAGATTATTTATTTCATCACTAAAGAATTTCTTTATTTTAAAAAAGTAAACCTTCGAGTATTAATATTAGAAAAAAAATTTGAACAGCTATTCAGGATAAAAGCAGAAAGGATTTTATTTTATTTGTTTGGATGGATTCTCGTTTTGAAGCAGTTAAAAGGTTATATTAGGGTGTTACTCGAAATTTTGAACCATGGACATGGAATGACTAGAGCGAAATCTAAGTTAATAATTCACTCTCCAAAATTTAACGATATATTTTTGTTGTTACTTATGACACTTGCCATGGACAAGCCCCCTGCTGATACAGCAGCAGATTTAAGCCGAAAGGAGCGTCTCTTGTTTTTGAAGTAGCGCCAACTAGGGCCAAGAGCAGACTTAGCCACACTCTCACCACATTTGCTCACACATCCCCTTTTTACAGGGGAGCACAGTCACACATCTCACAGATAGAACACAGAAGAACAACCATGCTCAAACCAGGACTCGAAGCCGGGATTCCCAGAAAATGAGGAAGACGCGCTACCTCTGTGTCAGAAAGCTGGCATTTTGCGATATACTTTCGTTAAGAGATTTCATCCTCGAGGCTAATCAAATGTAAACAAGTTTCATAAATATGGTATATATATTTTCATATTTCGTATTTCGGACATTCGATCATACAGTCTTACAACCAGGACTACCGACGTCCTGGTGTATAGGTAACGCGTCTTCGACGAGAGATGGGCGCCGCAGGTTCGGATTCCGGTTAGGGTATGGTTATTCTTCTGTGTACTATCTGTAAGGTGAATGAATGCGCCCTCCTGTAAAAAAAAAGACTGTTCAAGCGGCTGTGATGAGTGCGGATCTAAAGTTGTACTCTTGGCCCTAGTTGGCGCTACTTCAAAACAAGAAATGTTCTTTTCGGCTTAAAACTCGCTGATAGCTCAGCAAAGCTTGTCCATGGTAAGTGCCACTAGCAACAACAACATCTAGGATTTCTAAATCAGTTTATAGAAATCTTTATCTTAGGATGGGGATAATTACATTAGTAAAGAAAGAATACACAATTTGTGTTCTTTTAGTTTTGAGGAATTCCGTTAATGTAAAAATTATCAACGCTTCTGCCACTAACGCCGTTAGGAATTCAAAAGGATACACAATGAAAATAGAGTCGTTTGCAAGAATAAAACACATTTCTGTGTAACTGAATAAAAATAAAGATGAAAATTTCAAAAAATCATATAGATCAGAAATGAGAACGGAATCACAATCCGAATTAAGGAAAAAAAAACAGATTTAGAAAGTATATAACATTAAAAAAACAAATCTATAAAGTAACGGAAAGTAACTATAAATTCTCTAGATTAGATGATCAGTTAAACCAGGTAATTTTTTGTTTGTCAGGCACTTCCTGAGATAGGAGTTTTTCGAGTTACTTTCATAATAGAAACCCTAACTTACGTTACTGGCGACAGCTGTGTTGTTAGATGAGACGAGAAACAAATAAGTTAAAACAATTGTGAGTCTTCTAAGGAGCTTGAAACACAGAAAACACACCCTAAATTTTTCATCCCTTGGAGACATATTTGCAACATATTTCATCGGGCGTTTTCTCCACGCATAAAATTCCGCGAGCAATACAAATTTTTCATCTTCCAACGCAGAACTGTTTTCTTCGGTGCAATGTGACAAGAAATATTCAATATTGCCTACATGTGATTGATATTCGTTTTTATTTTAACTTGAAGAAAACTTTATTCCATCGATTTTAGTTGTTTTGGGGGTCTTTCTAGCGTGGATTATTTTTCCATCAAGGTGCGGAAAGGCGAACACGATAGACATTTTGAGATAGAAAGTACTTTTTCGGATACTTGAGCTTTTCCAACAACCTGTTGTTGGAAGCCAATCATGATGGATGGAATATTTCTTTCTTGCAGTGTCGGAATCAGACAACTGAAGACATAAAATATCGAATAAAAACATTGTTTTGAAGCGATTTGATGACAAACTCGACTTTATTGATGATAGGTTTGAACATAGAGAAAAGTGATCATTGAAGTAACAGCAACTAAAATTTAATTAGTAGAACAATTGAACTGCATTGGTAGGAAAATTGTGCAATTCTTTCTCAAAAAGTATTGTAGCATTTAATAGTTCAAGACACAACGATTGAAATCATCAAATTATTTGTATAATGAACTACAAGAGTATTTTCCAGTACTTCTGCAAAAGGCGAAAATGCATTTGTTTCAAGAAAGTTCAAGAAAGAGGAGCAGTATGTTTCTCTTTTTGTTTTAATCGAAACAAATGAATGGCTGTGAATTCCTTCATGATATATGGTAAAGTGACGGCGCAATTTAATTTTTTAATATATAGCATATCTTAAATGAAATAGAACGTGATATCATTGAACAACGAAATACAACTCGGATTTATATGCAATAAAGTAATGGGATTCTTTTTTCAAGTGACTATGAATTCCAAAGTGAATCGATTTAATTGCCAAATTAGCTTCCATCTGAAGTTTATTTGAAGAGAATATGCTTTAAATATTAAGCTTATGACAGAGTAGGGAATTTGTTAATAAATCAGTAACTGCGCATTATTTAGATAATGTAAGTGACATCCAAGTGCTGATGAATGATGACTGTGGACATTGGCACTTGCACTTTTTTACTGTGAGGGTCAACTATTTCAAAAAATGAATTTCGGTATTCATAAGAAAGGCATGGTGTAACACCCAGTGTATTAAGGCTCCGTTATGTATGCCAATTTCTAAACAATTTTTGGGGATCATAATTCTTAAAAATAAAATTAAAGTATTTCAATTCCAAATGAAATTTAAATAAGTTCTATATCGTAGTCAAATAACGAATTTGAGATCACAAAATATATATATTTATTCAGGCTCATTACTACAAAATTTTCTCGTTAAATGGGACATTCATAGCTATTATGTTAATGTATAAGAGTTCTAAAAATGTCATAAAAACTAGCCTTACTACAAAATTTAGAATAAATGCAAAGCAGAATTAAATTACGTTTAATTTCATTCATTAAATAAGTATATTTGTAATATACAATAAGTAAAGGTAATCTTGTTTCTCTGAAAATAGTTGATTGTAACATCTTGAAATAGTTGGCAGTGCAGTTTAGACTAGTTTTACTGGATAAGCAAACTCAAATACGAAGTTCAAAGATTTTCGAGTATTAAGTCCAAGCAGAAATGTTTCAACCGTAACAACAAACTGTTGTTTTGAAACTCATAATAGTTACTATTTTACAAAACAGAGCGTGGACAACTGGAAATATAGTTTCTGTTTAAATACTTCAACAACCTTTGCTCTCTTTTATATAGAAAAGTTATGAAAACAGGTATGCAGTGAAATAAAGGTTTGAGAGAAAAGTTTTGATTTTTTTCCTTTTTAAAAGACCTTTGAAGCAAACAATCTCGTTCGTAAGTTCTCGAAAATAATGGGAGACCATTCCAGCAGACAGTGGCTTTGAACTTTCAATGGAACTGTCTCTGCATTCTCTAGACATATTTCAAACAAGAATAAAGATTTTAATGATGCACTGCAAACATATGCTTGTGCCGGTCATTTTAAATATTTCAGTGTTCATCAAACATTTGAAACAGTTTTATATGTAAAATGCTTATACCTCTTTCTATAAATATATATCACTTTGCCTTTTAGTCTTCAGATTCGTAAAATAAATTCTTTAGAGAAAAGTGTTTAAAACAAGCCGCTTAATTAGTAATTAAGTGAGACACAACCTTTTATGTAGCTAATAGGAAACAATTATAATTTTGATAAACAAATGCTAAAGGAATTGGCAGAAAAAAAACACTTCCTGAATAAGAAAATTATATTTGTCAAGTTCCTTACTTTCAAAAAATATATTATTTATCGTGGACAAAAATGTAACGGGTACAATGAAAAAATTCTTCAGTGTCTAAACTTAAATGTCTTGATAGAATATATTAAGAGAAAAATGCCCATCATTGGAATAAAATGACTTCTGCGCAGGACAAATAATGAGATAAAAGCCTGAATTAGAGCTCCTGTTTAAAATCTCTTGTAGGCAATTGATACTTAAATCTTCAGTCCGATTTTGGAGTATTCCTCTAAAAACTTGAATATCTAATATCAGGTTAGGATCTAAAACAGTTACTCGGTTGAAAGTATTCGATTTCTCAAAATGAATGCCTATGGTTTCAGAAAATCTGTAGTCCCAATTCTGTTTAGAGCTTACCAAAGTAAATTATAAGAGTTTATGAAGCTTAATATCTGCCCTAAGCTGGGCTGCTACAGAAAAGTAAAAAATTATCCCTTTTAATACATTTTATTTGTATGAAAAATGAAGAATATTTATGTCAATCTATGGAAATGCCAAAATTTGAAGGTAAGTTAAATATGACAAAAAACACAAACTGCCACGAATAATGAAAGAGAAAAAAATTACTCTGTATAAAAAATCATCGACTAATCATTCTATTTCTCAATAGAAAAACTGTAAATATATATTTGCATGATGCAAAATAAAAGGAGAATGAGTTGAAAACAATTACTATGAAACAACTTTCAAAATCTGAAAAAAAATGAAACTTCTTTTAATTAAAATTTGAGAAAAATTCTTTGCCTTCTCAAAAATGCAAAACCCCCGAATCATATTAAGAAAATCCTTACCATATTTCCGCCGAAAAGTGGGCTAATGACGGCGCGTTTATCCCGAAATTGCTACAACAGGGAAGCATATTTTGTAACTCCTGCTGCGTCCAACCCATTTAGGATTTCCCTAATCAAGAAAATACATCACGCAGAAAACTCGAGTTTATTAACTTTAAATTGACTTTTCTCAAATGCAAAAAAGAAAGTCACCCGTAGTTTAATTAAGAGCTAAACTCGTTCCTTTTCGCGGTACTGATTCGTATCGGAAAACATTCCCAACTGAAAGCCAATGTGAGAAGTCAAAAGGTGAATATGTCAATACTTCTTCCCCACTCGCTTTTCGGGAATGGAAAACCCCTCTTTTCTGGATTTCTTTTGGAATCGCATTTCAATCCCAAAGGAAGAGCTCTCTAATCCAATATACCGGAAGCCTTTCGATCTTTTCACAGGACTTAAGAAACAAGTGTCGGATGGAGAAAAAAAATGCTCTTTCTATTTGCAAGATTTGATTATTTTTTTTGTTTTGTTAAAAGAAATTTCACGGTCTTTTCCATTTCGTTGAAACATGCTGGGAAAAGTCCATTTCCGATTACTAGGGAAATATTTTATGTAAGTTTTCTGTGTCGTAAATTTCTGAGACCAGATTATAAAAATTGAGTGAAGTAATGGCTTTTAAGAAACATACAGGGTTTGAGATTCCGAAGGGATAAATTGTGCATCTGGTAATCCCATGAACAATCAATAGTAATGGAAAATCAGTGAAAGTTGTTAAAACTATAAATTTATGAATTCATTTTCTATGGAACAAAAAGGATTGTACCTATATTATTTCGGCATTTGTTAGTTATAATCACTTCCTGTCTATAAAGAATTGATTTAGAATGATATTTTAATTAGGGGATAAAGTATTAAATACAATATTCTTCATTAAAGACAGAATTTGCTATTTTTAATGGTATAAATACAATTTAAAGATTTCATTCGTCGTTACGAAGGAAAATACATTTTATTTTATTTTATAGTTTTTAGTTAGAATTTAAACATTGTAATCTTTTTATTCAATTAGCTATCTCCAGCTAATGTTAATGTGTTTTATTAGAATTTCGACTAAATGTGACAGGTCACAAAATGTTCTCTAAGTAAATACCTGAACTCATTAGACAAAAAATATAATTTAATTCAATTTAGTTTTAAAAAACAAATCGGGTGAAAATGACAAAATAAATTAAAGATATTTGATTATTGTATAAAAAAAGCAGGAAGTTGACGACAAAATTTATAAGACATTCTACGGTAAACTAATTCTTAATAGTTTTATAATTCTAATCAAAGCTTGTAAGCAAAAATAAAAAATAGATATATCCATTATTCATGAATCAATTACTTGGCGGAATCGACAATGCTTTAAGTTACAAAAATTTCTAAAGGGATTTTTAAATTTGAATGCTCTTTATTTTAACCCTTTATCTACTGAATTATGTTACCATTAATTTTCTAACTTCATTTTTACACCAGTAGTTAAGTTTCCGATCAGAATAATCCCAAAGAACCCAAGAGATAAATTTTACTTAATAGAAACATCTTAATTAGTTTCATTATTTATTAAATATTTTTCATTCCTATTTTTAGCTTATATTAACTTCTTGCTATTTAGGTTACATTCTCAGTGTTTTTTAGAATGTCATCGGTAAAAATAGTCATGTTACGAAAATATAATCCAGATTTAAATGACACTTATAAGTACCGTCAGTAGATAAAGGGTTAATACTAATTTATAACAAAAAAACCCATCCGTAAACGTATTCCGCATATGATTAAGTGTCCTGAATATTACTATCAGATCATTGCTGATTAAGAGCTGAAAATTTAAATCAAAAGTACTGTTTCTGAATAAGATATATATGTATGAAAGGAGTGAGACACTTCACAGATATGTACATATTTAAGAGCCTTCTTTTCCAAAGTCATTAGTAGAATATCAAACAACGGATATTCATGTAGAAAAATAAAATAATGATGGCGATCTCCCGGAACGCAATTTTTGAATATTATAATCATTGGAAGAATAGATGAGTCATAAGGAAAAATTCCGACGAAATTACGTCGCGTAAGACTTCTTATGGCATGTTAAAGCAAAGGAGTGACTCTTCACTTTTTGCCGGAAGAAGTTTCAAAGCAAATAGTTGCGTCGAAAGTAATACTTATTAGAATACAAACTTTATTTAACTTTCCAGTCAGTTTGTTCCATAAATGCATTAGCATAATTTTAGCGCAAATGTGATTTAAGATTCTGCAACGTCAATTTGCTCTTGAAAATAAATATAAGAGCAATCTCATTAAGATGCAAATCAGTTTTAGATTTTGGAGGGTTCCGAAGCAAAATTTTAGATGGTATTCTTCGACAAAGATTGTAAGAATATAGTTCAAACTATTGGGACTAACGACACGAGGGAAATTTGGAAGAACAAACAGCTAAGTGGATTATTCTTAAAGAGTAAACTATGAGAATGAGTTGAGAGAATTAAAAAGTTGATTTAAAAAAAAATCTTTTAAAAGTGCAATGTTCAACTTAGTGAATACACGATTATCCAATTATTGAGACTGTTATTCAACACACGTCCAAGACATGCCATCAAGGAAATGAATTCTTCATCATGTGTTTGAATTGGAATAAGCAAATGAATAGAAACACATCTCGTTAACAAAATTAAATCGATATTTCTCAATTAAAGAGAAAAAAACATTGATTTGATTTATGTAGGGCAATACTATTTGTTATAATTAATCTGAGAAAACTTCATTAGTTCTGTATATACAGAATTGATAAAGCTAGAATGCTTTTAATTCTTATTTCTTTGAAAGATAAAACTATTTATAAGTCATGAAAGTGATAGATTGTTTGACTGAAGAAATTATATTATAGAATGTAGGCAGGAAAGTTTATATGCAAAAAGAAAGAGTCATCATTGAACAGAAATGAGGAGATATGATAAATCAAAGATAATAAGACAAAAACGTCTGTCGACTTTTAATCTTTACTTAGAAATTAATGTTTTAAAATTAATGAATGGAAAAAATCATGCAATATTTTATAAATAAAAAATCAAGCCCTAATATGCCTTAGGTAATCAATACTGATCTTTTAAGGCAATTTTTACTGATCTTTTAATACTGATCTTTTAAGGCAATTTAATAGAAACATCTTTTATCATTATTATTGCACCTACTTAAAATATCCTGAAAACTGAACTAACAGACATAACTGAACAAATATAATACCAAATATAACATTTATGAAGCCAGACGTTCAGGACAAATATCTTTGAGTTTGACACATACAAATGTATGAAATCTTCAAACCCAGTTTAATTCAAAACTGATTAATCTTACAATTTAATTATCACTTTTATTGAATAACCATTATTTTGACAGATACTCCTTAATTTAGAATTGCGAATATTGATTTTTGTATCCAAATATATCTCAAATAAATGTTAAATTCAAACTAAGCGTTTTAACTGAATTAACCTTCCAATTTTAATGATTTTCATGCGCTTAAACAAAGTAAAGGTTTTTCATGTTTTAACCTATTACTCGTACTCGTATATCATCCTATTAGTAACATATTGATTAAATATTTATCTTTATATCATATAATATGGATTATCTTACGATAAATAACATGACATTTTATTTACAAGTTTATTTGCACTTTTCTTAAGTGCAGGAGGGAGTCAGTGATTATGTATTAAAAATAGAGTAGTAATTTTTTCCTATATACAGTATTAATATAATTTACATCAGCAAAAATTATTATAATTAAAATACGAAACACTGTAGTTACATATCAATTGAATTAGCCGTCTCAGGAGTGATATATATATATATATATATATATATATATATACACACGTGTGTGTGTGCGTGCGCATGTCTATATGCGAGTGTATATATGTGAGTGTAAACTTGCATGTGCATATATATGCATATTATATATATATATACGTACGTTTTGTGTGTGTGTGTGTGTGCGTGCGTGCGTCTGTAAAGCATTTATATTATTTGTTGAAAGCAGAGTCGTGGCCAAAATCATGGAGAAGAAAGGTTGAATTTGTAAGCGTTTTATTCCATCGCGGGAAGCAGGCATTATTTACAAGCTGACGGACAAGGCGCGTCCGCTCACATAACGCCAGAAAAACAGAAGAGTAAAGAAGGGAGGGAAATCATTATTCCTGGTTTTAAATAGCATAAGATTTTGATTGGGAAAATGTTTTTTCACAGTGCTTATGTACAATGAGATTTCGATGGGGATTTCCTGGACACACGCTGACCCAGGCGAGGGAAACACAGGGATCTTTTTAAAGGAATGTGTTTGGTTGAACAATTTTTGTTTCTCTCACTGAGCGTTAGAATCTTTGGCTTTTAGCCGATTCAGCAATTTTTTACAGCTTCAGTTGAATTAATTAACTAGAACAAGTGGAATGGGTCAGGAAATAAGAGAATATTTTAGAGTGATATAACTATGCCTGTCTGAAATTGAAAATTAAGAAATTGATTTGAATTTAAATTGAGAGTTTGTGATACCATTACACGCACACGCACACGCACACACACACACACACACAAAACGCCGTCTTGTGCCCTCGGTGCCTATGTCGCTAAGTTATCTAACTAGTTGGATGAGCTATACACACAAAAAAAGAAAACGATATTTAAGAAGAATAGCTCGACACACGCTACAAGTTTGGAAAAAAATAAATTATATTCATTATTTCTAGCTACTGACTATTTATTAAATTAAAGAACTCATTCACCTAATCCAATAACTATTCCCAGAAAACTAACTCACCATAAATCCTGAGAAGCGCTTCTTTACGATAGACGACTTCGCTTTCATTCCTTCCTTGAGCATTGCAGGCGTAGGTGCCTTTGTGTTCCAGAGTGGGGCATTTCAATTCAAGCTGCCATTCCCCCTTGTCCGCGTTGTCTGTCACGATGGTTGTATCTGGTAATTTCGAAGCATTCTCTCCTCGAAATGTCCACCAGACCTCCACATTCGGTGCTCCAGTGTCCACCCGACACGTCAACGTGACAGACGAGCAGTTGCTGACGACAGGTGGTTCCACGATGTGTTCCAAGATTGATACACATGCTGCAAGAACAAATGATACACTCTGTTAAATTTGTCGAAACAGACAAAAGAAGATAAATTGTAGTGTAGTAAACAGGTGTCGGGATTTTCCGATAGAATTATAAATTGTGTTTATTTCGTGTACTATATTGCTTATAACTAAACTTAATTTTAATAAAAAGTTTGTAGTTAAAAACAGCCGTTCGATCAATATTTCGTTCATGTGTTATAAAACGAATATAGGAGCGAAGTGATAATCTTTATTTGCATGTGTTATTCACTAAAACTGAGCAACACAAAGACATAAAGCAGATTGTTTACAAGCTTTTACAGAAATACAAAATTATAAGAGAAAAATATCAACCAGGAAAAGATTTAGCTGCACTGATATTTCTCAACATTGCAAAACATGATTATCTAACGGCAGAGCCATATTTATTTGATAAGCGTCAAATTTAGAATTCAATTCAACTTGCTAAATTGTATTTGTGTAGAAAGTTTGAGTTAGAGATACCTCTTAAAAGTTTTTATAGTTATACAGCTTAAGTTCAAAAACAATGAAACCAAATTCACAAGTAACCTATATTATAATGCAGCATTAAACTGTAATCATATCAATATTTCATCTTCAAAGCTTCGTCTAATTTTGCTGTATTTAATGGTTATGGCAAATTGTACATCAAATTGATATATTTGTCTCATAATGATCAACATATTTTTTAGCTTAAATAATACAGCTATATCTTTCTAAACCTATAATTAGATAGTTTTGCTCTTTTTATTCGTGTTCTTATGAAAGCAAACCCTTCATCCATGTTTCTCATTTCGGAATTTCTTTCTACATTCCATGAGTAAAAATATGAGTTTTGCTCGTTTTATTCGTGCTCTTATAAAAGTAATCCCTTCATCCATGTTTCTCATTTCAGAATTTCTTTCTACATTCTATGAGTAAATATACGAGTTTTGCTCGTTTTATTCGTGCGTTTATGAAAACAATGCATTCATCCATGTTTCTCATTTCGGAATTTCTTTCTACATTATATGAATAAAAACAGAAGTTTTCTCCGAATTATCACAATTAATTCATTTAAAATCTCTCTTTCATTCATATTGAACATAAATTTCGTAGAACATTTTTAGGACGTAGCAATGAATCCTATTACTTAAATTGTTACGTAGCAATGAATCCTATTACTTAAAAGGCTCTTTAATGAATTTGACGCAGCGTTGCATTTTACTTCAAATGACGGCCATTCAATAATATTTATCCGAATAAAGCTGACAAACAAGATTTAACTCTCTCATGACTTTTATCCCAAACTGTTAAAACAAATATACGTTATTACAGTCTTTTGATCACCTTTTCAGTCGCCTTTTCCACGATTCATTGAGTCCGAATAAACGGCAAACCAGAACAATAAACAGAGACGGCAAATTGTGTTCATTTTTGTTTAACTTTGCTAAAAATTCGAACTCTTTATCGATAATGCTGATACATGCTTTGCTCCGTTCATTACTGTTTCTGGGCAGGCTTAAAGGAAAGCTTGTATTCAGTAATAATCAATAATGTTTGTAGTAGAAATGTCAAAAGGAAATGAAGTGAAAAATGCCGTGAATAAACAGAGTTAAGTAATTTCTTTATTTTCCCGATTTCGGTAGGTTTCAATGTTCTCATTGAATTTTTTAAATATTGAGTGACTGAAAAGATGTATTGATCAAATATTAGATGTTTGCTAACTTTAAAAAGGCGGAGCATTAATACAAACATGTATAAAAAAATGTGGATATGTTAGAGCGAATAAAAATAAAACTTAACAATAATTAATTTGGATATAGCCTCATCAAATTTTTAATAACAATATTTCAATTCGAATAATCTGAATTTTTTTTAAAACAACATTAATTAATAAATAATACATATTGATGACTAATAAATTATTTTAATTATACAATTTAATGTGAAAATATTTAAAATTTTAAGTATATATTCTAGATTTTATTGGTTGATATTTAGAAATAATTAGAATTTCTTAAGTTTTATTTCTCTTTTCATTGCTCAATTATTAATTTTTTTTAAATGCATGTTTGTAATTAATTATAAGCCTTTTATTTAGAAGTCACTTAAAGTGTAAAACAAAAGATATTACTTACTAATTAATTTTCGATTCATTTCAAAGAAATAAAGATTAAACAATGAAAAGACCAAGAATTCTTAAGAAATCGCATAATTTTTCAGAACAAAGTCTCAATTAATTTTGAGTGAAACATTTCGCTTTCTTATTTAAGGCTTATAATACAATAATTACAGGAAATTATACATTTAAAAAAGTAACGTTGAATTAATTAAATTATTCTATGAAGATGATAGTTTCTCAAAATATATTTTACTTGGATACTTTTGACCTATTATCATTACTCTACGTATACCAATCAATTCATGTGTACAGTTACTAACATCTCTACACATATCTATCAATGTCCACTATTATATCTTTTTTCCGAGTACTTCAGACACTATTATGCACATCTGGCGGATGCATATATTACTGGTTGAGAAATACTGTATTAAGAAATCAAACGGGAAAAAAACATTAATTTCGAATTAAAAACAAAGTGTTACAAAATGTTATTTAACCTTCTGACTGCATAATTTTTTAAATGACTGTTTAGAAACGATTTTTGTAAATAAATTCAAATATTTTGTTTTGTTGTTGTTACTTATGGCACTTGCCATATCGGACTGATACGGCAGAAGATTTAAGCCGAAAGGAGCGTTTCTTGTTTTTGAAGTAGCGCCAACAAGGCCCAAGAGTACGACTTAGCTACACACTAAACACATTCCCCTTTTTACAGGGGGACACAATCACACATTTCCCAAATAGCACACAGAAGAACAGCCATGCCCGAACCAGGACTCGAACCCGGGATTCCCAGATCACGAGGAAGACGTCAAATATTTTTACATGATAATAATCATGATGCACGATTTGATGATAATGGTTTTACATGATAATACATGATGTTACATGATAATAATATGATACTTTAGGGGGTAGCGGATGCGCTAGTAGTGTTGATTGCGGTAGGCCCGAACTCCGTACCTTTAGGTTGGTAGTCGAGAACCAAATCCGTTGGGCCAATAGTGCACTTCAGTCCGAGGGATGTTGGCTGGTATATATACATGGTATTCACCACAGAGTATCTCCCCAGTGAAGCTTTGCGAACGATAACAGCTTGTCGTATTTAATGCGCGTCTAAAGCTTTGATTCGCTGATAGAGGGCGCCACGACAGTTGGAGCGAAGGTGGCGTTAATCCAAGGTCGTGCGGGTCACCATTTTAGGATGTGTGCGGAGAGCGCTAGGCCCGAACTCCGTACCTTTTTGGTTAGTAGTCCAGTACCAAATCCGTAGGGGCAAAAGTTCACTTCGGTCCGAGGGATGTTGGCTGGTATATATGAATAGTATTCATCACAGAGTATCTCCCCAGTGAAGCTTTGCGAACGATAACAACTTGGTCGTATTTAATGCGCGTCTAAAGCTTTGAGTCGCTGATAGAGGGCGCCACGACAGTTGAATGAAGCTACGTGTGGAAATTGGTGGTGATGGCTCACTTGTCGTATTTTAATGCGCGTCTAAAGCATTGAGTCGCTGATAGAGGGCGCCACGACAGTAGTTGCGAAGGTTGCGTTTATCCAAGGTCGTCCGGGTTACCACTTTAGGATGAACAGCGGAAAGCGCTAGTAGCGTTGATTGCGGTAGGCCCGAACTCCGTACCTTTAGGTTGGTAGTCCAGTACCAAATCCGTTGGGCCAATAGTGCACTTCAGTCCGAGGGATGTTGGCTGGTATATATACATGGTATTCGCCACAATACAATTAAATTCTAAAATCGTAAAAATAAACATTCTGAACTGCTAAAAACGCAGAATGCAATAGAAAATGGACCGTTTACCAGCCCGTGAAAATTTCGCGATAAGTTTCTAGAGGGTTAATTCAGATTTGTTGAGAGCTGCATATGATTATTTCAATTAATTCTCCTCACAAAAGTCGAGGGCAACTTTCCAAATATTAAGTGATTTGTGATATCTTTCCAAATTTTAGAGGCCTCAATCCCAGATGTTTAAATTATCAACACTTCATTTTGTAATAACCTGAACGATAATCGGAATTCATAATTTTGAACTGCACGCAGATAACGACAGCAACAACCGAGTCTATATCCCTTTCTACAAACTTCAACATCAAAGAACTTCATGATTTTACGAATTCAGTACGTATAAAGCTCACAATTACACAACGGATCTCAGATGATTTTGTATTAGTGTACCAGCAAGTAATGTACCTCCTGCCTAGACTCTAACAACAGACCACCCAGAGATATTGAAGTCTAGGTGACATGAGAGTTAAAATATATCGACTATTTTTTCACCCTCATAGCGAACAATTAAAACTGAAACACAAAGATAGAAAAACTGCTGTTGATTCAGTTAGAATTACTAAAGAAACCCTTTTGCAAATAAATCCTGGGATCAACACTTCATTTTGTAATAACCTGAGCGATAATTCGGAATTCCTAATTTTGAACTGCACGCAGATAACGACGGCAAGCCCCTAGCCAATATCCCTTTCTCCAAACTTCCACAGCAAAGAACGTCCTGATTTTACGAATTCAGTACTTAGAAGGCTCACAATTACACACGGATCTCAGATGATTTTGTATTAGTGTACCAGCAATCCTCCTGCCCAGACTCTAACAACTGACCACCCACAGACAGTGAAATCTAGGGGATATGAGAGTCAAAATATATCGACTATTCTTTCATCATCATAGCGAACAATTAAAACTGAAACAAAAAAATAGAAAAACTGCTATCGATTCAGTTAGAATTACTAAAGAAATCCTTTTGGCGAATAAATCCTGGGATATTTCATAAAGCTTCATGCACAGTCTAGTAGCACCTACACAAAAAATGATTTATGTAGGAGTATAGAAAATCAATTTTTAAGGCTAGCATTTCCGCCTATACTAGAGCAGAAATTATATCTTTGTTATTTTCCTTACGCCAGTACTACATCTAAGAGAACAAATTGAATTTCCAACGCTGTGAATTCCAGAAAATCCTAAAGAATTCTTGGAATAGGACCACAGGAATGAAGAGAAAAAGGCAATAAGTGGAAGTCATATAGCTCTTTAAGTCAGGCTGATAATAGAATACTTCTTATTTTAAGGGATAGCAAGACATCCGTTCAGTAATTGCATAAAAAATATTCATAATATCAATATCTTCCAACGCAATTAGAATGGTACTCAACAGAGGTTTATGGATATATAAGAAGTAACAGTTCGCTAGCTTTCAAAAGTTACAAAATATTTTTATTAAATTTATAACTCCAACCTACACCTACATAAAATTTGATATTTTCGAAAGCCTAGAAAAGCATTTTTAGCGCTTTTTAAAAATTTGAGATAAAATATTACTTTTAAATATATACAATTCATAATAGAATAGCATCAACAGTAGAAAGTCTTATTGACATAGGCTACAAGTTTAATTTTATATAATCAATTCCCAATATTTATGCAATAAATATGTCAGTTTTGCTACTAATTTACATTTGCATGGATTAAAATTATAATTTCCATTTTTGCATATAAAATTAATGCAGTAAATATTTTGGGTTTATGAAAAATTCACAGCTAGTGCTTCGAATGAGATTTAAAGTAGAAAAAAATATTTAAGGAGGAAACTGGGGATGAAACTTCTTTACAGACAGGATGAAAGTGCCCAAGATTTTGAATGAAAAGCAGCAGTTAAAAATCGGAAAACTTGTCATTTTTTCTAAAACTGTATTAACTGTAAAAAACTGATATTTTGCTCTATAATGAGTTGTAAGTTATAAATTAAGGTTAAATATAACCGAGAAGATAGTAAATATCAGCTGAAGAATTAAAATTTGCTGGATAATTAAAAACAATTACATAGGATAATGAAATTTTTAAGCAAGGAGTACCAATATTTGCCAAATTAAATTCAAAAGAAAAAATCTAAGTACTTAGATACATAGACTTTTTGTAAGTAATTTAACGCATGTGATTTTAACTTGTAAATACATATTGAATTTCAGATCATGCTTTTTTTTCTTTTTTTAAGGTGTTTCAACAAAGCCAATTTTTAAACATTTAATAGAGTGAACTTTTTTTTATTGAATCGCTTTTTACATTCATGTCTTTTAACTCTTTCCAACATTCTTTAACAGGAATTTCTTTAACTAGTAGACTGATGTTTTGAGAAGAATCTCGTCAAATCAATTATTTTGAAAGCATTTCTTTCCCAGAAATAAATTTTATTTTATGCAACGTGAATTTTTTTTAAAGATTATAAGACGGACATTTACTATACATATTTCCTCTTCTTTTATCAGTTGCTATTTTAATCCTAACTTGGTGGTGATAATTAAGTTTCCTTTAATAGAAAGCGTAGCTATGAAATATATTTTTACAGAAGAATATTTTAATTACTTTTAGGATTATCTTTATAATTTTTTTTTCAAAATGAGTGCCCTTTTTATTAAAGATAATGGGATTCAAAAAAATTTCCAGAAATAGCAAATGTTCTTTCTGCTTAAAATTTTTTTAAGTTCATACCTTCGTGTTTAAATTTTTGTGCAATAAAAATAATTAATAATACAAAAGTACACAAATTCATAACGCTATCGATCAAGTATAACATTATCAATAACTGACCACTAACTGCATTTAAATTGATTTTTCCAATTTAATGAATGTTGTATTTTAAAGTTAAATTGGTTTTCTTCCCATTGACACATAAATAACACTTTCAACGCTACTGTCAAGATATCACGTCTTTCAGATACTTTCAATCACAGGTTTCTGTAGGTTAAAATTTTACTCTTATGCTACTTTAAAAAAATTAAAAAGTAAAGGTATTCTTCAGATATGTATTAAAAAGTTTAACCTATCTAAACTTGCAGTACCCCAAGGGGGCACCTCGTAATGAGGATAAGATGCTTCCGGTATGGTGGTTGTATCTCGCCACCTTTGGAGGGTACACTAATAGGGGGTGGACTCCTCCCATCGATGACGGTACCTACTTCCTACGGGGAGGGTTGTACCGTGGTTGGTGATAGCCATTAGGACTCAACCACAATTCCCGCCAGTGTTGCTGTCGCGGAGGTATGGTAATTCAGTTTTATGGTTAATCCATGTGTCTTCGTGCGGGTCGGAGAGTCTGTATATGTTTATTTAAACTGGCATAAGAGAGAAATTTGAACTCACAAAAATCTGTAATTGGAAGTATCTTTAAGACGAGATATCTCGTCGGTAGCGTTGAAAGTGTTAAGGAATTTTCAGAAATAATTCCTAGCTTTATAAATTATACTAACAAAAATTACTAACATTTTTAAGGCCATTTTGAATATACTAATTTTTAATCTACTTACTGAAATTTTCATATAATTTGTATAAATGTTGTACAAAATTTTATAATAAACTTTAAAACCATTATTTTTATGAGGATAACTTAATCCAAAATTAAAAAAGAAATAGCAATCTCCTTTTAAAACTAATTTTAGTTAGATTTATTTGCCATAATGGCTTAAGATTATATTTAAACCGCTTTACTTTTCAAAAAGAAAGAAAAAAATCGAATCAATTCGACATTCAAGCGCTCTTAACCTTCGAGATAGCAGAATATGAAACAATCTCTCGACGTCATAACGATCCAAATCATCATCAATTTTATTATACATGAGCTAAAATCAGAACCAGCAAGAGACACAAGTAATTAGGCTAAAAAACTCAAAGTTAAAATCACTATACATATTACTTAATTAATTTTGAGGCATCGTTTCGTTTTTTCTGCAACCGACAACAAATCGAAGAATTGCAATTTTCTCCGTATAATTCCTCACCTAACTCCTTTTAGAAAATAATTATTTATTCATGATAATCCAGGCAATCGAATAAAGTAACGTTTTGACATCGAAAGAAGACCATTTTCAAGCTATTAAATAGTTTCCTCTGGATTTTTACTTACTTTTACCTTTCTTAAAAAAGAATTCTGAATTTGTCTGGAATTTTAACGAGCTCAAAAAGAAGAGAAAGAATGAGACGATGAATGTTGCTGAGCATTAAATAGTTTTTTCCCCCGTTTCTTAGCATAATCATGGTTTGTTTTAATGAGTTATTAGAAGACATCTTTTCATGAACCACGTGGAATGAGCGAGACCATTTCTTAGGAAATAGCACGAATCGGTATTAAGCTTTCTCTTAATATAATTTTTTATACAATCTTTCAGATCAGAATTTCGAAATTAAAAATCCTTAACAACCTCATTTTAGTACAAAATTCTTTTTATACTACGTTACGATAGGTTTAACGATTATAAAAAGATCCAAACATTCTTTACTGCTTAATCGGAATAATTTATTTCTTTGAATTCGACTAGAACTAAAGACGGCGAAGAAAAAAATAAATAAAAAAGGTAATGTTTTCTTTTTATTAAGTGCATTTTCTTTTCATAAAAATTTTTGCGGTCCACCCATTTATTTTATTTTCAAGAAAAGAATTCGAAAATAAGGAAGCAACGTTAAGCTTTGGACAATGTATCTTGAAAATCTTCGAAAAGTATGCACAATGAGGATTAGTTCGATGGATTCAAAGAACAGCGTCTGCAACCCAGAATATACTTTCAATCAAAGTAAAATATGCAGACAAGCCTAGAACGTCTGATCATTTGTTTATTTGTTTATTTTTGATTTTATTTGGCTGATATTGTAATTGTTGTAAAGTCTAAGATATTTAGCTAACAAAATTAGAGGTTACTGCCTTTCAGGGATTTAATTATTTTTCGATTCCTTTAAAAATACAAAGCCAAATAAAAAGGTTATCTAATATTTTTATTTCAGAAATATTATTTTAAAATATTATTTAATATTTCTTATTTATAATGTTGGTTATTGTAATAAAAAATGTTTACATATAGTTGAATGGAAGTGGATGAATTTTTCATTCTTGACAAAGTCATATTCATCGCATACCTAAAGAATTTACTTGAAAATTAATTTAGAGAAGTCGGATGGATTTTTATACATTTACAACATTTTTTAATTATTGCTTTAAAGAAAATTAGTTTTAAGTTAAATTGCAGTTTTTGTTTTTCTGAAATTGCATCCGATATGTGAGCCTACGATAATATACTCATTTTATAATTTTTTATAAAATATTTTTCTGCTTTAATAAGATATGCTACAGTAACAAATGATATAAATTCATTTAGCAAAATGTATTATTTGAATGGATATGTTTTGAAGGTTCCATTTACAGAAAATGATCACAATTTTATTCATTGACTGATAATGATCCATTTGCAATGGCATGAGACAACTTCTTAATTTATTAATCTATTAAACTAAATATATTTAATTAAAAGTTTTATATAAATATGCGTTTAACCCAAGAACTGTTTACGCGTTTTACTAAGATCAAACTGAAGTTCAGAGTACAAGTCTGAGTTCCGAAACCAAGTCAGAGGATGATTAAATATATTAAACTAAATATATTTAATTAAATATCTTAGATAAATATGCATTTAACCCAAGAATTGTTTACGTGTTTTACTAAGATCAAACTGAAGTTCAGAGTACAAGTCTGAGTTCCGAAACCAAGTCCGAGGATGATGCATATTGATAAGTATCACTTCAAACTTCCCCATCATATATGCTAGATAATGTTCAAAAAGCCGGCATCCTGAAATAGATGTAGCGTGTCTTCCTCGTGATCTGGGAGTATTGGGTTCGAGTCCCGGTAAAGGCATGGTTGTTCTGTGTTCTATCTGTGAGATGTGTGAATGTGTCCCCTTCCTGTAAAAAGGGACTGTGAAAGCGAATGTGATAAGTGTGTGTCATCTTCATATGATCTAGAAGTCTGACTTTTGCCCTCGGGTGCTCAGGGGTCCAAAACCTCAGAAGCTATTGCACCCCTCCTTCTGTTGTAAAGTGGACACGTCATCATCATCAATGTTTAAAGATCTGTATTTTTTTATAAGAAATTGATCTAAATGTGTAAATGCACTTGTTTGAGAATTCAAAGGAAAAAAAATGTTTCTGATTATACCCTCGCTAATTCCCCCTGCAATTAATAACTGTAATTTTTGAATTTTTGAGCTTTTTAAATCATTTGTCAAAATATATTTAAAAATTAAAGAAATAAAATTTCTTTTATTTGTAATTTTTTCTGCTTAAAAATATCAGCATACTTAGGTATCTTCTATCCGTAGAAGAAAATAAGCCTAATAATTCAAAACTTGCAGAAAAGCAAAATTTAATTAAGAGCAGAATTTAGTTAAGTATGTAATGCTAACATATGAGGTTAATCTTCAGTACACTAATTGTAAACTTCTAGAATAACTGAAGGCTTGAAAGTGAATAATTCAAACAAAAATAATATTTTAATCTTAGTCATCGTAAGTTATGTGAATAATCTGGCTTCACGTAATTAACAATCTTTGTTCTGAGAAAGTAGTTAAAGTTGCTCTGACATAAACATTATTTTGGCAGAAAGGGCAAGTAATAAATGCCAATGGATTAAGAGAATGTCTCACATTCTTCAAAATCCGCCATTTTAGTAAAATCTAACAATTCTAAAGAGCAAATAATAGCGCAATCAGAATGTAGTGAAATTATCATTCTATTTATTCGGATATTTCATTCAATGTATCTAAATATATTCTGTGTTAAGGAATTTTATTTTTTGGCACTCATTTGTATGGAAATTGCAACCATGAATTGCCTTGAACATTGAAAATGTTGACGTTTCGCAACATAGTAACTATTAATGTTCCAATTTATTTATTCATTATTTTTATTTTAATTTATTTTTAGCGCGCACTGATATTAATTAAATCAAAATATTTTGTCTAAATACTATGGAATGGGAAAATTTTTGAGAAATATTATTTTAACTATAAAAACGCTTTATAAAAATACTACTGAAAGCGAAAGAAGAGAGAAGGACAATTCATCTTTAGAATTAAATCCGAAGTGCCATGAAATTATTGCCTTTTTTTACAATATTTATTTAAAGAATCTGGATATAAATACGAATCAATGTGAGGATTCTTTCAATTAAAATTTAAAAATTTCATAATTGTTTATTGAGGAAGTAATTAATGGTTGTGAGGAAGCAGTTTCATGGTAGTAACATTACTAGTCGCATATTACTCACAGATTTTTTAAATTTAAACTAAACATTATTTTACAGTAGGTTAGGCAGCTTTACGATCTCATCTTCCCCAGAAGAGACACAGAGGACTCTATAATTAAATAGCATGGTACACTTGAATAGTATCAGATAATCATGAATTAATCTCATAGAAATGTCAAGCAAAAATATTATTTAATTAATCTAAATTTTAAAACAATATTAACAATTCGGAATTCAGAATATTTAAAATATTTTTTATAAATAATAACAAGTGGTTTTATTCTCTCTTTGCCTTTCTTTTATATTTATAAAGTTTACAGCATTTTAAGTTTACATTCATTGTACAATGAACAGAATGCAAAGTATATTTTAGAAAAAACCCAGACGTACAATTTCAGTATAAAGATCACATGCTGAAATTCATATATTCAGCTTATTACGGTTTTAAGTTTTTGCATTCATATTTATAAAATCAGAAAAACAGTCTTATATAGACTACCAGGATATAAAACTATGTGTTAAATTTCATTTACCTTACTGATAACATTTCAATATTACTCCACCATTACACTGTTCACCTATGTACGGATGGAATAAGAGGAGGAATATGTTTACAATAAGATATGAATTTAAAGTTTAGTACTAGCCACATTTCCTTCTATCTTCAGTAATCTCATTTATAGACAGAGAAATTTCCAAATTAGGTTTGACCAGAATCAGGGATATTTGCAAAGAAAGACTCATCAAAATGTCCAGAGCAAATTGTTTGACGATTAAAATACTTCTTGTCCTATTTCGTAAATGAAAAAAAAAATGGAATGGGAAATATTCATTTAGTAATCCTCGTGTAATCTAGTTTTAGAATAATCAAGGAAAAGCACTATGCCAGAATATCAATAATTCGACTACTTAACCGTAAGACTCGGCACCTATTTAAAATTTCACTAAAATTGAAGTTCATTACTGCAGTTACTGAAATAGAATTAAATTAAAATTGCTACAAAATAAAAAAAAAACCCTCAAAACTTTCGAATTAAATACATTTGAAGACAGGCATCATATTCCTGTTGTTTTGTTTTACAAAGATATATCGATCGAAATCCGCAAGAACAATTTCATAACTGATAAAACAATGCATATTCACAGAGAGTGGATTAATTTCTCATTACTTAGCAGTTTGCAGTTTATGTCATATCTGTGGGGATAGCAAAGTCGTCAATTTCTTGGAATTCATTCAATCCAATAGGGACTGGGTCTCCATTCGGAATTACTCATCGCCTTAGCTCATTTTCTGGTCGATTACTTCTTTACTGTCACAGCGCGTTCAAAATATCACGAATCACTAAACAGCCAGAGTGAAGTTCTGAGCCCTCAACAATCAGATTCTTCTCCAAATCTCTAAGGATTCAATCTATCCAGAAGAATGGAATAAATATAAAAGAGTTTTTGATTTAATAAAGAAGTTCCTCTCTTTTGTGCCTTCACTTGGGATACATTTTCAGCCACTATATTATGCATATCCGACAGCTTAAGGCTTTGAACAGCGGAGAAACTTTTCAAGTCAAACGACAATAAAATTTTCGTTACACACATCTTATCATTAAGATGAAGGTAATACCTATTTAATATAAACATTTGTTTGCATTCCTTTCTAATTAAGCCGTAGAATTCTGACGCGCAGAGTATTCGATAATGGGATATACGGTTTAATCTTACTGATAAAACGCTGGATATTTGGATGTGGTGGATGGATGTCTTTTGGGAGTAGATTCTCATGATTCAAATTTCAGCATTAACTTAGTATCGTTTGTTTCTTGAACCCACAAATTGGAATTATCTCATTTTAAGTTTGTATTTGTTTCAAGGACAGTGGAGCGCTACGGGATTCATTTTTTGAATTTGTTTTTGCGGCCATGTTATTTGACATTTCGCTTTCTCTCGTGATTTTCATTAATATTTTTTGAAATTTAACAATTAAATTGTTCGGATTTTATAGTAAATATTGGGGTTCATTAGTAGTTTTCACTAATACAGTTTTTTGGATTACAAAATAATTGATAATCCATTGTTGTCAGTAAATTTTATTTGGAAATATTAAATAACGGTAACAATAAAAGATTAAACAAAGAACAATTATTTAGAAGATTTTAAGGAAATAGTCAATGGGAATCACCCAGAATTGAATTCCTTTTTTTTCAAGCTTTGAAGAGTTTCAGAGATAAAATCTCTGTGATATTTTTTTGGGAAGAAGACTAAATCTTGTCTGATACAATTATTTTGAGCACTTAAGTAAAATAATAGGAACAATAGAAGTACTAATATTTAAGAGGGAAATCAATGTTTTATTGAGACAGTAAAACAGTTGATACATAGCAACGTTACATGTATACCTCTTAATTATAGTTGAATTTAAACCATTAAAAATCGATACAATACGAATTCATACTTATCTGAGAATAATTTAATGAATTCATATAGAAAAAAATGATATTATTAGACTTTCTACTAAAAAACTTCAGATTCTGAAATTGTTCACTTTTTATAAAAAAAAGTAATGAAAATGGGAAATCAGGATTTCTGACAATAAAACTTTATAATAATTGAAATTATCAAAAAATTAGGAAAATGAAGCTATATTTCAACTTTTGAAAAGAGATGGAGTGCTAAAGCTGATGATACTTCACTGTTCGATAAAAATAAAGAGTTTAAAAGTTTTAAAAAATCATTTTCTTTTCAAAATAGTAAGAATGCTTTTCTCAGATACGCATCTAAAATATAAATATTAAATTTGCTTTATATATTGATAAATGTTTCTAAGAAATGATGAAAACTCAGTTTCTAATATTTTATATCCAAGATGTATAAAAAATTATCGAACTAAGTAACATTAATCAAAGGAATTTCAATAAGTCAAAATTTAATCGTTAAAACAAATGTTAAAGGTTCACGAAACCATGATTTATCGGCAAATTTTGCATTAAAATTCTTTTTAAAATCGTCAGAAGTGAAAAAAATCATATCTTAAAATAAATTTAATGATTAAGTCAGACTAAATTCATCAAGAAATTTTCAGCAACAAGCTTACAATAGTGAGGAAGAGCAATGGAAAAAGAACCTAATCTCTCTTTCTGTTATTGATAAAATATTTCCTTTTCAACAATGAAAATCGAAATAAAATGCAAGCAGCTCATTTATCACTGATAAATAAAGGTTCTCGGTTCAACTGATTCTTGGATATTCTGGAGCAAATAATTTCTAAAGAAGTCTATGCTTTGATTTATTCTCACTCTTTCGACTTCAAGAGAGCGGAAGGATGGCAATTTCTTTCCGATCATTAGGATAATTTATCACTTGAACAATTTAAACTACCTGAAAAATAGAAATAACTTGCAGTTACTATGTTTCGGATATGACACACTGAATGACAGTTTAATTATATAATTCTGAATAGTTTCCTCTCATGAGAATTTCTTATTATTTAGACAATGAAGACGTAGATTCAACTAGAACTGCTTTGAATGGAAAAGAGTAATGAAAATATGGCCCTATTTTCATTACTATTTAGTTTTTACCTATTTAGTGCAGTTGAATTGAAATGCCGTATTACTGCTATGTGAATGCTAGTCGGGGATAAACCTTGTTAATTCTAAATTATGGTCAGATAATGTCGAAAATATCCAAATGCGATGGAAAATATCTAATAACGACAAATTGAACAAGATGAAATGTCTTGAACAAGTGAGCCTCCTTCGGGAAGGTTTGACTCTGAAATCAATTAATGGCATACTTGCATGTAGGCAATGAAACAGACTAATGAAAATATGGCCATATTTAGTACAGTTAAATTAAAATACCGTATTACTGATATTTGAATTCTATTCAGGGATAACCTTGTTAATTCTGAATTATGGTCAAATAAAGTCGAAAATATCCAAATGCGATGAAAAATATCTAATAAGCGATAAGTTGAACAAGATGAAATGCCTTGAACAAGGGAGCCTCATTCGGGAAGATTCGACTCTGATATCAGTTAACGACATGATTGCATGTAAGCAATGAACACGTATGAAGGACTTACATAATACTACGACACATTTTATATTTTAAAATTATAGCAAATAATTTTCTTCATCAAAAAACTATATATAAAATAAATGCTTCAGTATGCATGTCATTACACGAAAATAATAAATAATTCCAGTTGATTTTTTTAATAGTTTCTCTTTGAAACTGGTCATATTTAAACCATAAAATTTTAGAAAAAAGTACCATAGAAGTTTCTGAATTCAATGGCACTTATTAATCAGGAAGTCACAAGGAAGAAATACATTATCATTCGACGGAATTTATTCTCAACACATTCAATCATAAGAAGTTAAAATCACATTAATCAAAAAAGTTATTATACTACTTTAGAAGTTAAAATCTTTTCCAAATTATAATCTGAAAGAATAATAATAAATGTTTCAAAAATCGAATTTTTTGTCCCAAACATGCAAATATTACCTTGAATACAGAATTAAAGACATCATTGGATTTAAAAAAGTGAAATTATTTATTTTTGATTCAATTTTAAATTAACGCAAACAGTTATTTAAAACAAAAAGTTTTTTAAATGAGTTAAATACTTAATTAAAATAAACGAGCAGTGTCAGTACATTTTTATATAAAAAGCTTCAAAATCTTTCTAATAAAACATTTTTGTACTAGCACTAATGATTGGATCAGAAACTTGAATTGTTGCTTTAGATTCTTCAAGACTATAAATGGCTCGAATTTCGTTTACTTTCCCTTAATCATAATATTTTTCAGCTTTCAAGTCATTTTCTTAAGATAGTAATAAGAGTTAAAAAGACAAACAACAAATCCTGATTACCGAAAATTAATCCAAAATCTTAATTCTATTCATATTAATTTTATAAAATTAAAGCATAAGCCTTAAAAGGAGCACTAACTATTTTTTATATCCAGCGTATTTCCTTTATCCACTCAAATGACATAAAATGGTAAAAAACCACTTATGAAAGATATTTATCAAATACAGCACGAAATTTCTTTCGATAATAACATAGGAGGAAATTTAATTGTACGAAAAATAAAGATATTTTTAAATAATATTTAGTCTATCTCTTGTTAAAACTAAATATGATATTGAGCAATAGAATTCGATCAAGAAGTGTTTGTTTTGCTTGTGCGGATGAACATGAAAGAAATTATCAAATTATTATCAGGAGAGCGAGAATTTTTCACATTATTAATGTACGATAATTTTTTTAAAGTATTATCTGTCAGTTTCATGTTAATGGTACAATTAGTGCGCTAAACTAACAAAGTACTTATTAAACCTTTCCTGTCAGGTTATGAGTAGTCTCAGGGGGCGTGCTTTCGTTACAATAAAAAGAAATCTAGGCGGATATACTTATCACTAAAGGCTATTTATAAGGAATAAATTTTGCTAGCATCAGAATAGAGGAACTTGCGATTTCGGCATTTTGCCAAAAAAGACATGATTATGCATGTTGTCATTTTTGGCAAGTTCAAGTATACATTATCCTACAGTGTAATCAAGATAATAAATACAGCCTCATTTGTCACTAAATTAACTTCATGTTTTTCATTCTACTGAATAAGTAAATTTATTTAACAATGAGGCTTATAATAGTCAACAGTTATTTTTATAGAAAAAGAGTTGGAACAAATATAATTTATTTTGTATTTTTTTATTAATTTGATGTACTTTATGTTTGTAAAAAAGAATTTTGTATTTCATTTTTTCACTCCGTTTCTAATCTGAAAGTTGCCGATTATGATACACTAAATATTTCTAGAATTTATTTATATGTGAAGTATATTTATTATAATATTAATTTTTATAAAGTATATTGATATATTTTTTAATGTTGTTGCTACTAATGGCATGGACAAGCCCCGCTGATACATCAGCAGATTTTAAACCGAAGAATGAGGGTCTTGTTTCAAGCAGCGCCAACAAGGGCAAGAGTACGACTTGAGTTACACACTTATCACATTCACTTGAACAGTCCTTTTTTACAGGGGAAGGGCAGTCACACATCTCAAAAATAACACACAGAAGAACAACCATGCCCTAACCGGGACTCGAACCCGAGTTTACCAGAATACGAGGAAAACGCGCTTCCTCTGGGCCAAAAAGCCGGAATACATTTTATGAATTTTTCATATATATTATTTATTATTGTTTAGTTTTTTTATTAATTTAAAAACAAACGTAATTTTATTTTTTTATATTTATTATTTTTTTACTTTTATATATTTTTTAATTTATATTTTTGAAGTATATTTACATGATATAAATTTGATTACATGTAAAAAAAAGTTATTTTCTAGATTATATTATGTTTATAACAATTGAAGACGAAATATGTAAAAAAAAAACGAACAGAAAGAAAATAATATTTAAAAGAAAACACGCTTTTATTTATATTCTAAAAATTAGAGTTTTTTTTTGCCAAACAAATGAACATGAAAACAAAATCATTAAAATTTCGAAATAAAGACAACTATATTTTAAATAATTAAGTCACAATTCATATTAAAAGAAAATTTTAACCTTTCAATTCAACTAAAAATTAATATTAAAGTTTAGAAAAATTCAATATATTTTTAAGTGTGTGTTTCTATCAACATCTGACTTTTTACGATTTTTTTCAGAATAATTTTGATAAAGTGATTTATGTATAGTAAAAAACAGGAGAATAAACTCAAGTTTTTAAATACTTTACTATACTTTTACTTGTATTTCTACCAAATAAAAGAAGTATGTTATGTAAATAAAATGTAACGTAAATCTGGTGTAAATAAAATGTACGCAAGGTAAATCTGGCATAAATAAAACCACAATAGTCATTACAAATAATTGAAATTATAAATATAATTAGCCAGCTTCGACAGTTAAATGTCTGACTAAAAATAATCACCCTCTCTTCCATTTGTTGACTAGAAATAATAACCCACTCTTCCGTTTTACTTCTCCTGTTATGAATAGCATAACTTCCTAATTCAAATCCAGATTTATTTTATTTTCTTACATGAATAATGTTCGCTATTTCTTAAGGATTCCAATTTAAGAGAAGCCTTCCTTGATAGTCTCGAACCAACACAGAATGTTGGCACAATTCGAAACCTTATTATTCAGAGAAGTTAAATAACTATAAATATAATCAGAGTAAAGGAATTCTTTGAACAATCAGACACGGAACGGTTCCAATATTTCTTCATTCACACCTTTCCGGATGTTTACATTTCAGAGAAGGTTTGAAATCTCCTTTGATTTCCTCACCCTGAGCATGTAATTTTCTTAGGAAGGTAAGTGCAAGATAATTTTAGAAACAGAGAGAAAAGTTCAATGAGAATGTTCAGATAGAAAACAGTTTAAAATAGTTATATTAATTTGATAAAATAGAACGGTATAAGTACGATATTAATTCGACGATTGAAGACGCTGTTTCAAAAATTTTAATTATTTAATTAATTTTTAGCATCATTTAAAATTTTTAAATAGGTTAAACGTCTAGTTTATGAAAAAAACCCAAAATCCAAATTGTTTTAAAGCATTTAAGTTTTTTTAAAAAAAGAAATACGATACATAATGTCATTTGCCCAAATTCTTAAGTAATGCTCATAGATTTTTTTTCTATATGACATTCGAGAAATCATTCACAAAAACTATCAATATTTTTTAAAAATCATCTCAAAATTAATCGTATGAAAAATAATATAAAAAGCCAATTCTAAAATATTTGATATTTTTATAGCTATCAAACAATTTACTAGGAATTTAATAACTGGCTTTAGACATATTAATTTGTTTTAAAGGGGAAAACCATTTATTTGTTTGGTGACAATATACATTTAAGGATTAAACTAACAACAATACTAAAAGTTTTTTGGGAAAAAGAAATCCCGCAGAAACATAAATTAGCACATAAGCACAAATTTGACAAATAGACGCCTATATTGCTTTGCAAATAGTTAAAAAACCATTATGGATTAAAATATATGCTGAAGGAATAAAAATTTTGTTTTTATAGTAATTCGTATATTAAATAAAAACATTACAAAAGTGGAAAGGTATATTTTAAGTTGTAGGCTCGGAAGGAAAAAGTGATTTTTTTATCCTTCAGTGACTTCAAATTAAAAAAGAGTTCAGCCATTCAGAATCTTCAATAAAAGAAGAGAAAATCACAGATTTAAAAATAAAACCGTTTTAACTTCATATATCTGATAATAAACAAGAAATACTAAATAAATAAGACAAATTCCATAGATTCATTTATTTTTAAGACTGCAGCCTCTAATTAAATAATGCCTTTTAGTACCGGGTGGCCAGAAATAAAACACCCCTACTCTGACCTCCCTGGATATCGAACTACTCAGTGTAAAGGCTTGAAAATTTGTGGACATACTATTCAAAAAATGGGGAAACGGATTTCACGAAAAAAAAAATTAGTTCCAGAAATCACCGATAGGTGGCGCTGTACTACTGGACGTATGCTGAAAAGACACAAAAACACGTTTTAAACACATTTTATTTGAAAGTACCAAGCATACATGAAACAAGGACGTTATCGATGCAGGGAATGCTGCTCAATATGGTTCCCTTCCTGAAGATGTAAAATGTGAAGTCTGTGGACAGCTTGTTCAACTGCGGATCGTAACTGGTCATCTGAGATGCTTCTCACATGCAGACTGATACTCTCTTTCAAATCTGCCAAGGTTATCAGACGTTCTCGATAAACAAGGTTTTTTAAGTGTCCCCAAAGCCAAAAATCACACGGATTAAGATCCGGTGAACGAGATGGCCAAGTTGTCGGAAACGCGCGACTGATTATTCTGTCAGTGGTGAAATGTTGGCGAAGAAACTGTTGCACAGGGAGTCCAATGTGTGGAGGTGCTCCATCTTGCATAAAAGTAATGGTGTCAAGGCATTGGCGCTGCTGCAAATGGGGTACAACAAATGTTTCGAGCATCCTTTTGTACCTGTTGGCCGTCACGGTACATGTCTCAAGGCCATTGGAAGTAACCTCTTCGAAAAAGAACGGTCCAAGGATGAATGTGGCTGTGAATCCACACCAGACTGTAACTTTCGGTGAGTGGAGTGGAATCTCTTGGAAGGTACGGGGGTTTGTCGTGTCCCATATGCGACAGTTATGGGTGTTCACTGTTCCACTGAGGTGGAAATGGGCCTCATCGCTCCACAGAATCTGCCACGGCCACGATGCATCCACTTCAACTCTAGCAAGAAATGTCAATGCAAAGGTCAGTCGCATCTCCCTGTCTGTGGCCAGCAATTGTTGATTAGGGCGGATTTTGTACGGGAAACAATGCACCATTTTTCTGAGTACGTTCCACACTGTGCTATAGGGAACACCCAAGTGTCGTGACACTGCACGTGCACTACTGCAGCCTAAAACATTATCCATTGACTGTTCAACAATACCGGTGGCAACATCTTCAACGACATCTGAACGAACCGGTTTGCGTCCTCGACCAAGCTGAACTCCAAGATGTCCAGTTTCCTCGAATCGAGCGATCATTCTCCTGAGAGCTTGTGGAAGCAATGGTCCCTTACGCAAATCCTTAAGTCGGCGAAACTCTCGAAGTGCTGCTGGAGCATTTCCTTTATTCTCGTAAAACAACTTCACAAGCAAAGCGCGTTCTGGCAGCGTGACAGCCATCACTAATAAGAATGACATTCCCCACCTTTTAACATGGCTTCTAACCATGCTTTATGCAAATTTTTCTGGTTACAGTATGAAATTGCAGTTACAACGGGAGTTCTAGCTTCTTTACTATTTTTATTTTCCATAAGGGGCAGAAAAATTAAAAAGGAAGCATGGAAGCATTCCATTCCGCATAAACATTTTAATTTTTATTATTATTTGTGTCTTTTGATCATAGTTCCAGTTGTGCAGCGCCACCTATCGGTGATTTCAGGAACTAATTTTTTTTTCGTGAAATCTGTTTCCCCATATTTTGAATAGTATGTGTACAAAATTTTGAGCCTTTACACTGAGTAGTTCGATATCCATGGAGGTCAGAGTAGGGGTGTTTTATTTCTGGCCACCTTGTATATTTGAAAATAATGTGCTCATGAGTTTCAAGATACTTATTACTAACCATATCCAGAGTTTAACATAACAGAATTATTCGTATAAATTTACTTCACATAATAATGTTAAGCATCACTAAGAAATATTTATAATATTCTGTCCCACGTCATTCTCATCAACTGTACCAGATTGAGATACAATATAGTGATTATTTATTAGCCGTTTCTTACTCAGAATCTAATCTCTTGAATCAAAATATTACGTGTCTAAATATCTGGTGATTCCAACTATAAACTTTGTTACCTATAAACTCTAATTTCTGGATTAAAAAATCCTGTTTCATTTTCATCTTTTCCATTCAAATAACAATTATCTTAATCTTTTTACAAATAATTTATTTTTGACTTTGCTCCGAATTGATATATCCCCCTGTGTATAATAAACAAGATATGTAAACATTAATGGTGAATAAAGCTAGTAAACTTGCTTATTTTATCCTAAATGAAAGCATTGCCCTTGACATATTCTCCAGAAGTGACAACAGTGTCGTTATGTTAGCAATTAATTTTCGAAAGAAACTTTTCTTGCATTGAAAACTTCCGTACCTTCACAAAAACATGCTTTTACGGACTTGAGGAATCTTCTTCACAGGTTTAATGATGCGATACTTAGGCTCTTTTTCCCCTTGAGAGACTTCACTCGATGACGAATTTAAACACATGTTTCGTACCATGGCTGACAAGTGTGCAGCAAGCAGGCAGATTTTTTTCTCTCTGCAAGTGGCCTAATTATTGGAACCACCCCCTTTTTTCTTTATCCTTCAGACGACAAAGGAAAAAGCAAAGAGATCGTTTCCTCTCTGACTCTTGGGCTTCTTTCTTCATTAACTTCCAGTTCCGATGAGGCAAGGGGAAGGAGTTAGAAACGCAACGGAAAAATCGATGAAGCAAATAAAATTGGGGAAAAAAATTAGAGACCTTTTTTTTTGCGAGAAAACAGCTCAGAAGTAATGCTTTTAAGGCTCCAGCGAACTTAAAACAATCTAGGAGAAGATAGAAAAAAAATCGAAATGCCTCTTCCCTCGGGTGGTAAATTTTTAAATTAATCAACTACTTAAAGGATATATTGAGTACGAGGGAATTAATAATTATTTTTACACGAGAAAAAAAAATTAAGAGTTGATCAACTGGTACAGTGGTCTATGTTGCAAGTTTTACTCTCGCTGAAAATTGAGATACCAAAACAAATATCTGTGATGTTTCGCCTTTCAGGCTTTGATTTTTTTTTTTTGCCTTTACAGGCTCATATTGATAAAAGGTAATTAGCTGAGAAATAAAAATGATTAAAATCCAAGGGGATTCCGTTTCTGCAGGAAGATTCGTAATGCTTTCATTGCCACCATTACAATGCTAAGCAACTACTTGCCCAGTCAGATAACTATCCCATAAAGATGATGAAAGCTGTCCCCAAGAGCATGGCTAATTTATAGGAGAATTAAACATGTGTACAATGATAAATGCTGTGGGGACTAATTATCTCAAGGGCAGATTGGAAATTACAACCTGACTGGAAGTTAAAGCTTCCAGTCAGGTTGAGTCAACTATTACCCATAATACGCAAGTAAGTTTGTGCTAAGGATGTCGATATACCTCTCATTTTTAAAAGAAAATCCAAATCTTTCTTTGCCGTTTTCCGAGAATAATTGCGATTTATATATTTCACCTGTTGCACTACCATGTTTAACGCACAAATAATATCTTTCATAGTTTAGATCCATGGTGAGTTTGTGATAAACCAAGCTGCTGGTTTGAATAAGTTTGGTTTCGGGACTAGATTCTGTAGAAGATCGATCAGGTATGATGGCCTGCTACCATGGTGGTCATTTTGAATCTACCATTCCAAGTTCAACATTCCCACAGTGGTGTAGCAAGAGAAGTTTTGTGAATTAGGTATTATTTCAAGCAAGACTTTCGTAATCTGAGCATGTTTCAAAATTGCAATGGCCGTCTCAAAATAAAGCAAATGCAGTTTCAGAAAGCACTATTAATTTAATAAACTAATAATTCAATCTATTTAATGAAGTGATCTCTACTGTTTCCTGAGAAAAGAATTTGATATTACAGCACAATAAAGTAATTTTAGAAGAGTTAGCACCATAACTACCTAAAAATATCTAATCATATTCCTATCAAATTCCTTTGCTCATAATTCTTCGTTTCCAAAAACAGTCTGGAGTTAAATAATTAAATTAAAGAATAATAAATGTATTATAGTTAATATGAAGTTATTTCTCTAAATGAGGCCTAAATAATATTAGAGGAAATAATTTATATTTCATCAACTTAATAAACTATATCAAAAATTGTAATAAAGATTTTCTCAATAACAAAAGATAATGAAATTGGGAGGTCAAGTATTTTATATAATGATCATTTATAGAGTATTATAGAAAGCTCTTGAACATAATTCTTTATTTCTTATTAGTTTATTTGGATCAACCTATTCTTGCTTCAATAAGAAAGTTTAATGGGGAGATGAATTAAATATTTAGGAATAAATATTACTTAAGCGCTCGCAAAGATTTCGTTTTTATACAAATAGAGCATTAAATAACTATTTGTTGAGATCTAAAGTTCCATAAAATAAACAAAATCTCAAGTAAATAAAATAAATAATGGATAAATTTAGATTTAATTGAGTAGTTTGTATAATCTGAGAATAAACATAGAAAAAAATACTCGGATTTAAATGCATTGCCTGAAGAATAATTTAATAAAATTTTGAGAAAATATTAAAAGCTTTATATCGCAATTTAACTTTATTCTTGTTTTTGACTTTTTCTTTCTATTTTTGAAAAAAAAGGTAAAAAAAGTTGTATTTAAAATTTGCTATCCAGTCGAATTCACATGCAACAAAATTTATAATTTGGGTACTGAATGAAATTCTGAATAGACGTGCTTCAAGTGTAGTTTTCAATACGTAAAACAGATTCATGAAACTGTATGATTTTCAAATGTATTAAATTATTATTATTATTTTCATAAACTTTTGCAATCTTGTTTAGTAAAAAAACTCCATTGTCAAACAATATTTCAAACTTTTATGCAAGTCTAAAAATACAAACTGATGTATCAGAAAATGACTGCATTATTTTCCGATTTTGCTTATATTGTTACATTAAATCCACATTGCAACATATTGAGCACAAAATGGGTAAATTACTTATTAATCATTTCAGTGGAACGTTATCGTTTCAATCTTCGAGCGGATTTGAATTATAAACACGGCTTTTATTCCTGTTAGTACACTACTAGGGGACAAGTCCAGAGGTCTAATGCAATCGCATAAATGCGTGGACAGTTGTGTAACATCCGAACAGAGCCCGAGCTAAACGTAGAGTTGGAAATGGTGATTGGCTTAGATACAGATTAGAGCGCTTAGCTCGAAGTTATTTCGTGCACAAACAACTTTGGCTAACTGCCAGAATGGAGTAGAATGCTTCAACTAACTCTCAACATTAAGACAATCAATTTCCGCTTATAACGGTAGAACATCTAAATCGTTAAGCCCCAAAACTTAACAATGTAGAAGTAACGGAAAGTCACCTATACAGGAGTAGAGGATGAAGTAATTGAACATCGCAAACAAGGGTAATTTCTAATGGGTAAGACAAATCGCTAATTGAACACCTTCGAAATGCATTTTATGAAACAAGGATTCAACTAATTAAAAGTGCTGAAAATAACCTAGATTGTATACTCATTTTTGACATTATTAAAATTTATTGCGTTTTATTCCTGAAAATCTATTATCATGCCATTAAGTTGTTAACGTCTTTAAAAATAAAAGACAAAATAAAATCTTTAAGAGATACTATGGTAATCATTGCCGGTACTCTAATGAATTTTTCAACAGTTGGAAGGTTTAGATTTACACATTCATATCTTCAGGCCACCAAACCAGTATTGCCACCTTTGACTTAGATGAAATTCGTATACTAATGACCGTCTGTTACTCGTATACTTCTAAGAAAAATGTGTTTGCGAATCCTTATTATTTATTCAACCTTGAAGATTAGATATTTTAATATGTGCGCAACAAAAATGGAAAAAGAAATATCAGAAAGAATAAATTGAACATATATATTCGAATATTTACTCCTTTTTTTGCATGTAGTTTCCTAAAAAGTTCCCAATTCAATTTTTGAACAATTTACCAATATGTTGGAACCTCGTAAAAGATTCTCAATTTCAATGATGTTGCACTGTAGTTTCATTTTGAAACTTGCAAAAACTATTGGACATAGCTCTATTGATTTTGAATCGTGGTAAAGAGTGATTGCTCTGTCGATAATTCACTTCCTACACTGCTATAAGAATAAAAGGACGTATTTTCTACAACAGAACTTAATATTTACCAATTCTTCAATAATAAGAATAGCATGTGAATAAGAATTCTGAAACTCGTGGTTATATCGTTCTTTCTTCATAAATGAATGGTATTGAACAGCTTTAATTATTGTAATTTTTAACTTCTAAATTAAAAATAATTCTCTAAATTAGTTAAAGAATACAAAAAAAATTATACAAAATTTGAAAACATCAACATTGTGGACTCTTAAATTGAATCAAACCGTCAAAATGATCTTAAAATAGATGGTACGA
Source organism: Argiope argentata (assembly GCA_026289955.1). NCBI lineage: Eukaryota > Metazoa > Arthropoda > Arachnida > Araneae > Araneidae > Argiope > Argiope argentata. Next base: position 1,395,595 of record JAOUZG010043946.1, on the reverse strand, counting down.
TTCCATTAAATAGTAGAAAAGGGAGTTATTAAGATAAATACCTAATTGAAATCATTTTCTTAGAATCTCAACAATACAATATAAACACCTTCATTCAAAACAATTGGATCATTTAATAGAAAACAAAGGGGGAAAAAATCTTCAAGAAATTCCTTCGAAGTACAGACGTGCAGCCCACAATAGTGAGGCTCCATTTCGCGCTACTTAATTAAGCCTTAATTTGGCTCCATCCGAAAGACAAGCTTCGAATCAATAGCTCCGGCGAAAGAGGAGCTCGGAATAGAGCTCTTTGAGAATAAATTTGCTTGTGAAGAATAGAGATCACTTAGACGATCTACATCAGCGTATGCTCCTTAGCTTTCCCTTCCAGGTGTACAGGAACTCTTTCAGCAGAACAGCATTTTCTCTTAATATGCTTGAATCATAACCCGTGAAATGAATAATCGATCGACTCGGCGCGCGGGAGATTTATGCTTAATTACTTTATCATTAGGATCAATGTCAGAAGGTGCTTTAGATGTCTCAACAGAGCCAAGGACAGCTCACCTAAAACACGGTTGTCAAGGCATGAATTGGGATGGAGATGGGAAGTCAAATTTGGGGTGGAACTTAGCAAAAAATTAATGAATAAATAAAGGAGATAATATGAATTTCATACATGTGATACGGAGCGTATGTTAGAAAGATAATTAATTCGCTCCTCGGAAAGTTCTAATTTTTTTCTTTAGATAATCTTGCATTATTTGGTTAAAGGCCTTCTAATGAGCATTTAAATGAACGAAAGAAGAAATAATTCATTCTAGAAAGTTCAAGACATATTGTGAAATCAGGTTATATCTACTATTTTATTAATTTGGCTAGAGGCATAGATAATTCGCATATAAGTTCTAATCTGCATTTACAGTTTTTTTTGTTGTTGTTAAATCTTCAAATAGTCTTTACTATTTACTTGAATAGAAATATAATTAAGTTCACCTAGGTTAATTTTATAAATATGGATAATTAATAATATGCATCGAGAATAATTTTTTTTCACCGTATAGATTGTTGTTTCTTATATTTAACTAACATTATAAACTTATAAAATATAATTATTTATAATTATAAATTTTTATAAACTTCTAATTTCTAATATATAACTATAAATTTATAATTCCTATAATAATAAGATTATTATTTCTTATTTCTACCATTACAAATATAAGTTACTTTTTCCTTATTTTTGAATATAAATAATTTTTTTAGGATATTTTAAAATTAAATTAAACCCTAATTAATTTCCAAATTTTTATCTTAATTTAAACATAGTAACTTCATTCTAAAAATATTCTTTTATTTCCCGATCCATTCTACTTGTTCTAGTTAATTAATTCAACAGAAACTTTGTAAAATTGTTGAATCCGCTAAAAGTCGAATAATTCCCCCACTCCGGGTGAGATAAAAATTGTCCAACTAAGCACATTCCTTTAAAAGATCCCTATGATTCCCTTGCACGAGATGTACATGTGATTGACATGCGTTAAAGTTCCCTATTAAAATCTAAAAGTATATATTCGTAGGGATAAATGTTTCATCAGCTTTTAGTCATTCCGTTTTGTGTCGTTCTTTGTTGTGCTCGTCGCTTTTGCTTTTACATAATGCCTGCTTCTCGTGAGGGAATAAAACGAACTTAAAAACTGAAAGCTCCATCTAAGTCTTCGAAACCACCATCTGTTTTCAACAAATATATATACTTCATTAAAGAAAAGAAGGCAATCTAGACTCAGTGGAAAGTAAATTAAAAGGGCGAATCCTTCTTCACTTAAAATCTTCGATATATTCAATTTGATCGCCTTTTAAAACTTTTTAGGAGTTATGAGGTTTATGTTGGTATTATAAGAAAGTATGAAATATTGATGATGATTTAGACGACTGTCTTCGCATAACTGAAAAGCTTAGAATAGTTAATTAATTATCCAGTATGATTCGAAATGAAACAAAACAGGATGGAAAATCTAATAACGATCTTTACAAAAGATATATTAACAATAAACATTAACAAAATATTCAAAAACTCATTTTTATGTAATATGAATTTTTGTTGTAAAATTAAAACATTAAAGTTCTGGTAAAATATGTTCATTTACTATTTCACTCGTCATAAACCATCGCATACGCAAATTACAGCAATAAAACTTTATAGTTTCATTAATAAAAGGAATTAGGAACGGATCTTTCTGTAATGCATTTGAATGACATTTGAATTTTTTGCATCGAATCATTTATAGGGAAAAACTAGTAATTTGATTCCTCGTGAAACAGTCAAAGTAAGAATATATATTTTAAATCCAAGGAAATTCTGAAATGGTGTTATTACATTATTGGTGGTAAAATATAAGACAACTAATTCTTCCACTTTCGTAAATTTTTTTACGAGAATTAGATTCACTCGAATAAATTGTAAACATCGCCAGAGGGTAACAAGGCATAAAATAAACAACTATATGGTATATTTCTAACATTTTTTTTCAATTTTTTATCTTTATCACATTTTGCTTGAAGGACTTCAGAAAAGGATCTAATTCAATAAATCACAAAATGAGCGGCACAAAAAAATGCCCAGATTCTTTTTTATTTATATATTTTTCATAAACGCCAAATTTATATTACACCAAAAAAAAGAGGAAAAAAACATAATTGCTTAGAGAGAGTTCTAAAATAAGGATTCTTACTCTTTCATTTCAATGTGTTTTTGAACTAAAAAAAATATTTTTCATAGAACCTAGCCCTAGAGGCCACACAAATATAAGAAAATAAAGACACAACAAAGGTATCATTAAATCATCTCTTTTTATAAAGACAGACATGCCATCTTTAAAGACAAAAACTGCCTGCGAAATTATTGTAAATGTGAACCAAAACATGAGTGTAAAATAGCTTGAAATTATTAGAACGTTTTTAATATCCCGAGGCTTTGAGTATCGCTGCTTTGAATAAATGAAAATTCGTTCAAAAGACAAATTATCTGCAAGAAGAGAACTTCTCTATTTACAAAGAAATTGCCTTGAGACCAAAGTAGAAAGAAGAAATATTAGCTCTCTTATGAAGATTTCGTAGACAAAACAGAGCGCAAGGTCGATTTGGAACTAAAGATATCAAATTCAAGAGAAATATATATATATATTTTCTTCATAAATAGAAATATCCGAGACTTATTTTACTCAAAAAATAATGTCTGGGGAATATCATTTAATGTTATTATACCCTTACCCTTCGTGCCCATGCATCATATGTGCATCGGATAACTGCTTTTGAAACTTAAAAACTAAAACTAAATTTTTCAAAGACACTATTATTCGGTTCAGAAATTACACATAATACACAAACATGTCAAGTATTTTATATATTCTTTAACTCAATCAATAAATTCCAGGAACGAAAAGCATCATCCAATTAAATAGCAGAGAAAATAAATAAATTAAGGCGTTGGAGAGAATTAAATTAACCCTATACTGCTTAATTATTCACATTAGCAACACCCTACCTTTGCATTTTAAGTTAATATAGAATAATTTAATTAAGGATTAATTAGTTTTTAATAATTTAATAACAGAGGCAAAGTTGATTTAAGATAAATATTATTTTTACTCCAATATTATGAGCTCAAATTTGTCACTGTTATTAATTTTAATGAAGATCATTATTGGATTCTTTAGATATTATTCTTACCTTCTCCACTCTCAATTAAAGAGGTTTATGAAATTTACATTGAATGACAGCAATGCAGCGTAGAGTTAAAAAACAGTTTCACAAAGACAGCATTTGACTATTCATATTTGCATATGTGTAATTTGAGTTAATTATTGAGACAATTTATTTACCAATTAATTAATTTTTAAAAATTAAATAATCAAAGAAAGGTAGATTTCAGATAAAAAAAACTTTATTCAATTCTTATTAGCTTAAATTTAATAGCGTTATTAATTTTAAACCAATTAGTAATTGATTCCTTAGTAACTTTTCCTACATACAAGATCACGTAATTATGTTAAAAAACAACAATACATAGTAATGTTAGTAAAAAAGCAAATAAATACAGCACAAACCTATTTACCGATATTTTTGGTAAAATATTGGAGAATATTATTCTATTTATCTCAGGCCCCTTAGAGGTCTTTTCTTCTTTCATTTTAGCATTAAACATATTAATTCATTTTATATAATCAAAGACTTTAAATTTGACTTAATGAACAAATTTATTAAGTTGTCAATGGTTATTTAAGATGTCAACAACTGTACCGTATTTATTCAGATATGAAAAGTTACGTTAATTAACCTATTTGAAAATTACTTTTCATCATATAATTTCTCTATAATTCAAAAAGCAATGATTAAACTACAACTATACATCCCATTGTTTATACGAGATGTCCAACTAAGAAAGATTGTGTTGTATTGATATAAATTCGAAACATTCATATTTAAATTGCTCAAAATTCCTTTAAAAATTAGGAACATCTCCTATTGAAAATTTATGAAAGTTAAAAGGTTCTCATGCACCTTTTTATGTGAAAACGATTTCTTAAGCATATTTATTAAGCAACGTCAGATAATTTTTCTATTTCCGAAAGATCACTGCATGCAATCGTGTTGCAATATGAAAACAAATAAAAAGATTTTAAAAACAAGATGTTATTTTATCATGTATTTTTATCAAAATGTATGTCATGTATTTTTATCATGATGTATTTTTATCAAAAATATCACAATATTCTAGCAATTACAGAAATATTAAAAGTATATAGGAATTTTACATAATTTTTTTAATAATTCTTTAATTTTAATTAATTTTAATGCGTTTTGATTCTTATGATTAATTTTCCTATTAGTACTGTTTCCAGTGTCACATTTTTTAAAAATTTATTTTAATCAACATGGTTTTAAAAACAATAATAATATTTCCTCCCTTTTATGTATATTAATGAATGCAAATAGCGTACAAATTAATTTTCATAGTTTTCTTCTTTTTAGTTTTCAGTCACATAATAAATATTTATGAAATGCTGTAAATATTTTTTTCAAGTTCTCAATTGGATGGTTCCTATCATGAAGAATTATAATTTATTTAAAACTAGTCTTTCTACCCGCGGCTCCATCATTGTTTATCTTTTCTATAAGCACGTTAACAAAGAGAGAGAGAGATAAATCCTTCTTCATCTTAAGATATTTAACATCATAACTGACTTCAGTGCCCTAAAACCTTTATTAATTATTTTTAATTAATTCTTATTTTAGGGTTTTCTCATAAGCAATTTTGAAAAATTGATTAAAAATAAAATAAAAATAATGGAAATGACATTGCCGCCACTGAAAAGCCAATTATTTGAATTTTATGATGATGTTAAAAATTATTTTGTTATTGTATAATGATACCTTTCGGAGTTATGGCGGAAAAACTCAAAATTATTTAACATCATTTTCACCCCATCCCTTTAGAAAGGCATAAAACCGTTTTAATAATCCAACTAATCCTCCCAGGTGCTAAAAATTACTTCTGTGCAATTTTGTTTGAATTCTGCAATGGATGTAAAATCGTGTAAGATCCAAGCAAACAAACGAATGTATATTATATAAACCGAATAGCTCATGGCTAAGTTCTGAAAATTAAAATTTTATTCTGTCAAAAAAAATATGTAACTACACAAATTTTCATATCTTTATTACATTATAGCATGAAGTAAATATTGATGCTAAAACTGCATCCTTACAAACACGGGAGAGGAGAAAAAAATTGAAGATTTAAAAAATTAGTACCGTGTAGCTGAAGAATTAGGATTATTAAAATAAGTAATTTAATTAAGTGAGAGTAATCAGAAAATAGTCACCATGAATGCTGAACATTGTGGTTATGCAGTTAACAAAAATATTGTATCTCATCTTCGTAAGTTCACAGAATTCAGAAATGTGATATCCTTTTTACGGATGAGTAACACACATCTAATGTTAACTTTAATCAAAGCCGTTCTTTAACAGCTTTCCACTCTCCATCCTTAACCTTGACAGTTCTTCCTTTCGCGTTATCTGGTTGGTCAAGGTACTAAGAAAAAACAACTAATCATGCATTCAGCTGCATGCAGCTTTTATAATGCGCCACTCAGAAAGAAAGATTACTTTTCAGTGAGTAACAAATACCAAAACACATCTGGATTAAAAATTTAAGCCTTGATAATTGGTAACCACAAACGACTACTGAGGAAATTTCGCATTCCAAAGCTTTAACGCATTTAAGTAAAGCATTGTTTAAGCAAAGTTCCAAGAAAAAGAAACAAGTGAAGAGATTAGGTAAGAAGACAGATCTGTAAAATTTAATGCGAAGAGTGAGAGAAAAAAAAAGAACAACAATGAAAAAACTGAATTTTAGAGTGAAAATTAACGAGTTAGAAGCGTCTTCTAAATCTTCTCTATATTAAAAAAAATTGCATGAAAAAAAGGTTGTTAAGTGAAAAATTTGGTCAACTTCCTTTATAAAGAAAGGCGAAAAAAATTAAGAAAAATAAATGCGTTTGTTGTAAAGAAACTAGAATAAGGAAGTGAGTATAGATCGAGGAGCTTGAAAAGATAAATAGCTTGCATCTTAAAGTTTCTGGAAAAGAGAAAAGACAGTATAAAATAAATATTTAAAAAAAGCACCAGTGAGAGTATAGGAGAGAGTGTATACATATAAAAGCTAGCTGGCATACGCCTTTTTACGGATAATAAATGAGCTCTCAAAATTTCAGAAAATTTATCTATCTTGATTTTTGGAAATTTGAAATTGTTTGATTAAAAATAATAGTTGCCTTCAAAGAAGATGCAATATTGGAAAGAGAATTGACTAGATTCTATGTAATATGCATAACCTTTTTTCATTTTGTATTTTTCTATCTCATAGAGACAAAACATTCTAAGGCACCATCATTTTATTTTCATGATATTTTGTTGCCATATGTATTCATATAAATCATAATATAAATTTTAAGTTGAAAAATAAATTTCTATCCGCTATGGTTTCTTTCCTCAATTCATTGGTTTTATATTTTCATAAACAAGTCGTGAAACCTTTCTTTTTTGACTAATTACTTTAAATCGTTTACTTTGTATTGCTATGGTGTAGCAATAGGTAAGAGTAGTCAATATCAAAAATTCATAAAGCAATCATTCTAAAGAAGACGAGCATCAAAGAAAAAGTTTCTCATACACCTACCTCCCTTGCTTGACTGCTGAAAAAGACTTTTGCGTACACAAATGCGAGTTTTTTTTCCTTTGAAAGCTTCTTATATTTTATATCGAAATATTTATGATTTTATTAAATTATTTATTTTATTTATTATTTGTTTTAAACCTGTGAAATCATTTCCACTCTTTGGTTTTTCATAAAACTTAATCAGCATTTCAGAGGTTAAAATACTGTGTTTTCAGTGTTTTTAGCAAGATCTTTTGTCTAGTTTTACTTTGTTCTGGAACCAAAAATAAGCTTTATTGACTGAATGGACTTTGAAGATGGATTTAGAAGTAGTAATTTTAGCACTATCTAGATTTAAAAAATTGATTAAATTATATACATATTTTATCACGCATATTTGTAAAATGTCATAAATTACCAACAACAAAAAATAACTTCGAAATCTATTACAAATGTATTAAGAACATTACTTGTGTGTAATATTGTTAATAAAGCAGGATACAAACCTAAACCACTGAGTTAATAAGAGTACATCACAGGGTTGATGTAAGTATCATGAAAATCTTGACTGAAAGAGCATACAACTGCTACCAAAAAAGAAAGCTCCGGGAATTTTGAAATTGTTCTGTTTGCAATATGCTTACAGTTATAAAAGTAAACGGCAAATAAAAAAAATTTGCAAAAAATAGTTTCAGGTTTAAAAAATTAAATTTATTTTGGATTAATTATTAGTAATTATAAACTATCCTTTTTTTTATAAGAACTGTATGTTCAAAATTAATTTGTGAAACTTTGTATCCTCTAGTTCTCAATTTTAGAAATTTCCGCAGATGAAGTGGAAACACAAAGAAAAACGTGCTAAACAAGATTATCTTACTCTTAGAAAATTTTGAAATGTCATCATTCACGCTATGCAAGATAGATAAGCCAAGATATATATAGATTTTAAAAATAATAAAATCATAAACATAAGAAATTTGAGAAGATATTAAATAGCCTTAAAATTTATTGCATTCATCAAGTTAATAATTCCTCATCAGGCTCCAAGTAACTCAAGATAATTTGCAATCTCGTTAGATTTTTACAGTATTTCATAATATTGTGAACAGACAACAACTTTGTAAAATTACTACACAAAATCTTAGTACTGTCAGAAACAAAGAATTTTGCAATAATTCTGTTAAAGTAAATTGGAGTTTTCAGTTTTTCACCAATTATGCTATGGATAGAAATTAAGATAATTATTCTTAATTATCTTAAAATATCTGCAGTATTGTGACGAAATTTTTGTGGCCTTCCATATTGTTACGAATGGTGAGAATTATTACAAAATATGACACAGTGTATATTGATAATACCGATAATTAATAAAATAAAAATATTTTATTATAATAAACAAGAGTTTATTTAATTATAAACAATGTTTGCTTTCAACAACAAGGTTGTAAACCTAGTTTAGATTTCAGCCGGTAAACAAAACCATCAACAGAAAATCCACTTTAATAAGATCGAGAAGCTGATTAATAATAAAAAAAGAAGCTTAATGTTAAGTCTGAGCTCCTCTTAATCAATGCAGTAAATGAATGACTTTTGGGGGAGTCTTTACAAATCCAGCCGAGCAGCACCGCTCTGCTCTGTGTTTGAAGTTGTCTTTCTTCTCTCCACCATTCCCCTGAATAGCAAGGCAAACTGTGCCTGGAAGACAATGGTCCAAGGGGAAAGGGGAGAGAAAGGTCAACTCTAGGGTGAGATTCTATCCCAATCAATATCTCTTTTCCAGCAAGGATTCGAACGGAGTTTAGCCATCCCTCCCAACTTCTTCGGCTGGCAGACTGTCGAAGAAGCATCGGATCACGCTCTCTAGCCATCGATTGTAGTTTCAACTGTTTTCCTTTAAATACATTCTCATGAAAGAGGCAGGGGGATCATTTGGGGAAGGAAAAAGGCCACACACTCCAACTGAAAAGAGCGAAAAGAGTGGGAATTCTGGAAAAAGAGGAGGCTCCGCCAAGAAATAAAAGAGAGTGGAGGGAAAATTGATAAAATGTGGTGGAACAGAATACCGGATTGCTGATGTACCAGCTGAGCACCGTTGAAGAACAAGGATAGACGCATTTTGAATTTTTATGCGTAGAATGAATGCACTAGGGGTTATGTTCGAGAAAAGTTCGTAACAAGCTGGAAGAAGGAGTGTTACTGAAAATTGTTTCATAAAAGTGAATTATGCATAATTTAATAGTTAAAGCTTTTTCACATAACTTTAACTATTGCAAATAACTTTAACTAAAGAAGTTTGTGCCATTAAATCCAATCCGAAGAATAGGTTTATAAAAACTTACAAAGATTCTTTCTTCTAATGAATATGTATATCGATGTTCCGAAAATTTTATTTAAATGCCTTTCGTTTTATCTAATCAGATTAATTATAAATATTTTATCTTTTATCAAACAAAAATAGTTAAATATTTTTTCTACATAGTTCATTTAAAGATGAAATTTTAGTATCAACATCTGGTTTTCAGATTTGGTAGATAGTAACATTCTTCTACTTTAGATTTAACTGGATTAGATTAGATTTTAGTAATTTAAACAAGTACCACAAATCTTGAAATAAATAAATTACCTGATGAAAAATAAATTAAATTTCTTAAAAATCTATCCTGAAGGCTGAAAATTATAATCACGATGAAAATAGTATATTAATTAATTGAGAATAAAAGAAACGAGTTTTAACGATTACCAGAAGCGATGACATAACCATAATTCAAGTAACAAAAAATTACTCATTTTATTTAAAAGACTATTAATTTAGGGTATTAAAATTTTATAATTTAAGGTAAACTATTTGCAAGTACTTTGCATTAAATGTTTTATTCTATATACAACAGAGTCACTTTTATTAATATCATTGAAAAAGTTCAACCAATGAATAGCAGATATGCCAGTAATTTAAAGATATTGGTTTAGATATTTCAGATAAATAATTAGTTCTTATCTAAAAGTGAAGGAGAAATGTCCTCGAAGCTCCTAAAAATTAAATGTTACATAGAAAAATAACGATGGTTTTCTATGCCGCAAAAATATACAATGTCTATCAAAATGGAGTTCAAATGTTATTTTAATTATTTACCTTAGGGACATAGTTATTTTAATACGGATGTGAGATATCATTATAAGACAATAATTTGATGTATTTGTCAAATAAGAATATCAGAGTGTTTAGCTTCTTTTTCAAATTTTCTGCTAAAAAAATTCTTTGAATCAAAATTTTTGGCTTTTTGAATTTTGAAGACTGCATGTTTTAGATTTTAAAACTGAAATCTTTTCTTCTATTTCCCATCGAAATAAGAAATTTCTATATTTTAGTTTGAAATAGAGTATTTCTACAAAAATTGACTTTGTAACTTTCTAAAAAAATGACTTTCTTTTCGTTTATATTTTATTCAAGATAGGAATAAGTTTCTTCTTTTGCTACGCTACAAAATAATAAGATTTTAGGATATCTGGTTCTCTGTTATATATATGGCCCAATAAGTCTGTATTGTTTAGCCAATAACTTTTTTTTTATTTTGCTTCAAGTTGGATCAAATAACTTATGTTTCATTACAAAGTAAAATTAAGAGTAATTAAATCCCCAGATGGTTTCCGAAAATCGAAATTGTTTCAATTAATTTCAATTCAATTTCGAAATTATTTTAAATAAAGTGCCATTATATTTGAAGTCATATAAAGAGAATAAAGTCAAGAATTTATTAGACAAACTAAGTAGTACTTTCATTAGTTATATGAGCTATCTGCAAATAAATCTAGACGCTTTTACAAATAAGCAAATTGAAATTCTTAGGCAGCGATATACTAGAGTCACTCAACCACATTTCGTAATTGAGAAGATATTTCTGCATTTTTGAAACAAGAGTTTTAAAAGCACTTTGTTTAAAAATGAACCACCGACTATGAAAAAAAAACTAATCCCTCGACTCCAATATTTTACCAGCCTTATCTCAAAGAGTTTCGATGTCAGAAGAAAAACAATAAAGTTAATGCAACTGTATTCAGTGGAGAAATATAATCATTTACTGTATAAGACAAAAGAGAAGAGGCGCACATGCTTTATATTTTGTGCATGCATTTATTTCATCAACGATTTCACTTTACTATTTAGAATATTAATTATATTTTGTGATAACTTTATAGATTCACAGATGAAAAAATATGAAAGTATATGAAAGGAAAATATAAAAGTAAAATATAAAAATAGATTCACATTTTGCTATCAGTTTGAAGAAGATTAATAACTATTAATAAGAGCCTGTTTTTATTTTATTCATATTGACTAAAATGACTAATCAGATATATTTTTCTTTTAAGATTAGAATAATAAAATGTCTTAAAAACCATCAATTTTTCAAGGTAAGTAGATTAAAATTATTTGCTAACACCATGAACTCGCTGACAAAAATGTGGTCAAGTTCCCTTCAAAACATAAAGTTATTGAGCAATCCTATCAGTATTCAAAATCAGTACAAAAGCGAAGAGACGCATATGCTTTATATTTTGGGCATGCTTTTATTTCATCAACAATTTCACTTTAATATTTAGAAAATTAATTATATTTTGTGATAACTTTAGAGGTTCACAGATGAAAAAATATGAAAGCCTTCACATTTTGCCATCCGTTTGAAGAATAAAAATAACTGTTAATAAGAGCCTGTTTTTATTTTATTCAAATTGACTAAAATGACTTATCGTATATATGCGTATTTTAAGATTAGCAATAATAAAACGTCTTAAAAACCACCAATTTTGCAAGGTAAGTCGATTATGATTATTTGCTAACACCATGATGAAAATGTGGTCAAGTTCCTTTCAAAACATAAAGAAAGGTATTGAGCAATCCTATTAGTATTCAACATCAAAAATTGAGCTCCTTTATGAACTTCATATTCATTTGTAAAATGAGCCAAAATAATAAATTTTATGTAATAAAATCATGCCATTTTTTCCCTAAACATTGTCCGCATTTTAAATTTACAATTTTCTGGAATATAAGAGAAAGTACCTATGAAAAATAATCCATGCTAATGAAAGGAAAATCTTTATCGCAAAGATCTACTATTAAATAAAAGTGAAAAAGTAACCCGGAAAGTACTGCTTTGTTAGGTTACAAAAGGCATCCTATTATCTGTTGATCGGCAAAACTAAGACTCATCGAAATCTTCCGTTTCTCCTATGTTTTTATTTTTCGCCGAGGAAGTGGCTTACTGCTCCAGCGTCCAAAGAAAACTGAGGCATCCGACACTCTTTGTCCGACTCTGTCACCAGTGATGGAAAGTTGTTGCAGTGGCTTTCCTGCCTTCTTTCCAGCTGTCCGAGGCAAGAAATGAATGTCTACCATCAACGCCAGCGAGATCCTTCAGAGGAACAGAGGTCAAACCAGGAGATCTCATTTCGGGAAGGAAATCCTTCCAAAAATTCTGGCAAAAGTCCAAAAACATTAAACTCGCACCCCATCAAATAAAATAAAAAGAATTATCCCGAAAGTTGGAAAAGAATAGGACTAGGAGGAGTAACAAGAAATATATTATGAAAATGATGAAAAGGCATCTGAATTTGTTGGTTTAAGACAAGATAATTTAGATGGCTTTCTAAATTCTTAAACAGACATAAGTCAAAGCTCTTTAGAATTCAAAAATACTATAAGAAGAAAGATGTATATAAATTTAAAATAATTTCATTTTAGCGCAGTAAATGCATAATTTATTTTTACTCAATTTTACAAAAACAACTGTGCTATGTTTCAGATTTTCTTTTTAACAGCTTTTTGAGGTATTTATTGATTTTAAAAATAATTTTTTTATGTCTTTTGGAATATTTGGGTTATAAAATTTACTTGAAAAAGGAAAGCATTGTAAAAATTATAATATGTTCCTTTTCGTATAAAAAAATTATCACATTTTGCAATTCAGCGCCAGTATTTTTTAGCTGATCATGTATTAGTGAGGTTAGTTTCAATTAAATTAGTAATTAAAAATTAGTAGTAAGTTATTAAGTTAAGTTAGTAAGTTATAATTAGCTATTAAGTTAGTAATTAAAAATTTATTTGGATATCATTTTTGTTTTATCTGTTTAGCCACGAGAAAAAGCCATGCATAGAATAAAGCAAAGCTTTAACCAGCTCAACTATACAATAAAGTCATTAATGTCTATATAATTTAAATAATATATTTCACCATATATTAACATATAAACAATACTTTTAATCTTTTGCCAATAGCTTCAGTTAAAAATATTTTCTGTATTTTCCCCACCAATTTCTTTATCCATATAATTAAATAAAACTATATTAATGTACTGTTCAAAAAAAGTTCAGCTTTTATGTGCCAACAAATAATAACTCATTGTATTTATGATGTATTCAGTAAAATGCGATAATGTATAGTTATAAATACATTTGACGCAAATATCTAGAAGGAGTTTACGTAAAAAAATTATGGGCCTTCTTAAATTTATAATATCTAATTTCATGGTCATTTTCAATGAGATTTCATTTTACAGATGCGAATCAACTGTATTTGAAGGGAGTCATCAAATGATTTTAGCGATTTGTTTCTAACCCCCTTCAAAGGTCTTTAAGATTAAAGCGATGAAATAATTACTCTTTGATTTACTTTGTCTGGGCAATCAAACGATTTGGAACAAAAGGGAAGACTAAAGCAGAAAAAAAACCTAGTGGGAGCATAAAAAAGGCCAAGGACGATTTTTTTCCCTTTGAAGAGTATATGTTTAAATTCTTTTAATGTGTTTCATATAGAATGAAGCTCTCTGAAAACTTCAAATGGGTTTTTAAAAAATCTAAGCTCCAGTTTGATTAGAGCTGGAAAAAATATCTTTAGTAGAAAGACTTCTCAAATTTCAATCTTTTTTTTTTCTTTAAATACTAGATTTGATTTAAAAATATTTTAAAATCACATCAAATGCTTGGGAATGGTTTTTTCAGAAGAATTTTATATGATAAAGCTAAAAAAAGTTTTAAATTAAAAGCTTGACTAGGAGAAATAAAAAACAATTCTTTGAGAGGGAGCTGAATATTTAAATAATTCCAAACATAACATATAGCATTTTCGTTTCTATTAAAACTAATAAAATGTAAAGCCTTCCATACAAAATTATTAAAACTGGAGATTACATGATGGAGATTTTTATTAATACAATAATGAGTTTTTAACACTCTGTGTCTGTAATCTTAAAAATGTAAAAACTTATCTTTATAAAAATAAAAGTCATTATACTATACCGGGTGGCCAGAAATAAAACACCCCTACTCTGACCTCCCTGGATATCGAACTACTCAGTGTAAAGGCTTGAAAATTTGTGGACATACTATTCAAAAAATGGGGAAACGGATTTCACGAAAAAAAAATTTAGTTCCAGAAATCACCGATAGGTGGCGCTGTACTACTGGACGTATGCTGAAAAGACACAAAAACACGTTTTAAACACATTTTATTTGAAAGTACCAAGCATACATGAAACAAGGACGTTATCGATGCAGGGAATGCTGCTCAATATGGTTCCCTTCCTGAAGATGTAAAATGTGAAGTCTGTGGACAGCTTGTTCAACTGCGGATCGTAACTGGTCATCTGAGATGCTTCTCACATGCAGACTGATACTCTCTTTCAAATCTGCCAAGGTTATCAGACGTTCTCGATAAACAAGGTTTTTTAAGTGTCCCCAAAGCCAAAAATCACACGGATTAAGATCCGGTGAACGAGATGGCCAAGTTGTCGGAAACGCGCGACTGATTATTCTGTCAGTGGTGAAATGTTGGCGAAGAAACTGTTGCACAGGGAGTCCAATGTGTGGAGGTGCTCCATCTTGCATAAAAGTAATGGTGTCAAGGCATTGGCGCTGCTGCAAATGGGGTACAACAAATGTTTCGAGCATCCTTTTGTACCTGTTGGCCGTCACGGTACATGTCTCAAGGCCATTGGAAGTAACCTCTTCGAAAAAGAACGGTCCAAGGATGAATGTGGCTGTGAATCCACACCAGACTGTAACTTTCGGTGAGTGGAGTGGAATCTCTTGGAAGGTACGGGGGTTTGTCGTGTCCCATATGCGACAGTTATGGGTGTTCACTGTTCCACTGAGGTGGAAATGGGCCTCATCGCTCCACAGAATCTGCCACGGCCACGATGCATCCACTTCAACTCTAGCAAGAAATGTCAATGCAAAGGTCAGTCGCATCTCCCTGTCTGTGGCCAGCAATTGTTGATTAGGGCGGATTTTGTACGGGAAACAATGCACCATTTTTCTGAGTACGTTCCACACTGTGCTATAGGGAACACCCAAGTGTCGTGACACTGCACGTGCACTACTGCAGCCTAAAACATTATCCATTGACTGTTCAACAATACCGGTGGCAACATCTTCAACGACATCTGAACGAACCGGTTTGCGTCCTCGACCAGGCTGAACTCCAAGATGTCCAGTTTCCTCGAATCGAGCGATCATTCTCCTGAGAGCTTGTGGAAGCAATGGTCCCTTACGCAAATCCTTAAGTCGGCGAAACTCTCGAAGTGCTGCTGGAGCATTTCCTTTATTCTCGTAAAACAACTTCACAAGCAAAGCGCGTTCTGGCAGCGTGACAGCCATCACTAATAAGAATGACATTCCCCACCTTTTAACATGGCTTCTAACCATGCTTTATGCAAATTTTTCTGGTTACAGTATGAAATTGCAGTTACAACGGGAGTTCTAGCTTCTTTACTATTTTTATTTTCCATAAGGGGCAGAAAAATTAAAAAGGAAGCATGGAAGCATTCCATTCCGCATAAACATTTTAATTTTTATTATTATTTGTGTCTTTTGATCATAGTTCCAGTTGTGCAGCGCCACCTATCGGTGATTTCAGGAACTAATTTTTTTTTCGTGAAATCCGTTTCCCCATATTTTGAATAGTATGTGTACAAAATTTTGAGCCTTTACACTGAGTAGTTCGATATCCATGGAGGTCAGAGTAGGGGTGTTTTATTTCTGGCCACCTTGTATATGTGGGAGTCTAACCAAATCTTCCAAAAATATTAGACTCTTCAGATAGCGGGGGTTTTAGCGGCGAGGCGTTTAAGGGTTTTTAAAATTAATTATTCAATTTCTAAACTAAGATTAAAATAATGTTAACGAATGATGAATAGGCTTCTTTAAAAAAAATAAAAGAATTTATTTAGAGTTAAAGGGAAAAATTTACAAGCGAGAGTATTTACGGGGAAATATTAAATGGATTAAAAAATGGTGATATTAAAGAAACAGAAAGTTCAATTATTCCCTCTAGGAGGATGTTAGAAATAAAGAAAGTGACTGAAAAACATCTTACCAAATGGTAAGCGAGCGCGAAACGTCTTTATCGTACGGTGTTTAGTAGGCCTCTGCCTGAATATTAATTGTGACAGTGTTTCAAAAGCTCGATAGATGGCGTTGTTCTGGAATGCTGTATTAATTAAAATTAACTTCGTCTGTGAAATTATTCAACCTTTTACAATTATCGCTTTGAATTTCGTCGACAATCGGATGTTGATGAAAGAAAAAAAATATAGGCGCAAATGATGGCAAAACAAAATAGTTCCTTGGGATATCCTACATATATGTACATTCTACGTTTCCTAAACAACAAGGTAGATTTCAACCAAACAATGCTCATTAATTTTCTAAGTAAAAGAATACCGTCAACTTTTCAGAGTCCAAATTAAGTATTTAATTAATTAGAAAATAATTGAATTTCTGCCGTTTTCCATCAGTAATTCCGGAGCAAACTATTTTAGAAGCAATGTGTTAAGCTCGTCATAAAATTCGAAATTTTACCTTTTCAATTATACCAATTTCTTTTCTGTGCTGTTTTTACCTTCAATTAAAATTCAATGCAGACGATTTTAAGATACAGCAACAATTAGACGCGGACCTACTTTAACACTATCTTTTGAAATTTCTGTGACATATTCTTTTATGTAACTTTTTTATAGGTGTAAAGAATTGATGCAATGATTCTAAAAGAAGGAATTAATTAGCATCGTTTCCGGAAGATAACAAATGGCTAAAAAGTAGTTAATCAAATAGAAACGTGAGATAAAAGGAAAATAGGAAATGTGTAAAGGAATGTGTGTATTATAATAATTTATTCAAAATTCGTTTTTCAATAAAAATATTATGCATGAAAATATTTAAATTCCGAATGATGCAGGATATATCAAGTAATGCTTTAATATACATATATATGTGCTTTTTAAATGTTCTCGTTTTCAGTAAGTTGAATTTTCTAAGCTATTGTTATCTAGCTGAAGCAGATAAATTTCATTATGCCTGGATGAGATAAGACATAACAGATGAAATACGATTTGCCAGGAGATGATCGCGTAATCGAATTATGTTTTCTTTGGAGAAAACAAGTAAGTTGCATATGTATTTCCACAAAAACTGGAATGGTTCATTCAAGTAATTGTGCGCTTGCCTTATAAAACTATTGTGACGAAATTCTAATTGAAAATTCTCTACAAATCATCTGTCTTTTCCCAAGCAACTCAATAAAAAGTGATGAGCTTTATAATAATCTATGCTTTCCATTATTCAAAAAAAAAAAAAAAAAACTTTACATGGAGAAAAGACAATCGTATTTCAATGCATTTGCAAACCTAGTTTAGTTAGAAGTTCTTATCCATTAGATAAAATGTAATAATAATAATAATAATAAGAATAACATGTTTTTGCAAGTACAGATTAATATTAGTTACGGCCAATGAAAAAAAAATCTATCCTCCTATCTGTACTATAATTGAATTTTTTTAGACAATTTAGAAGAAAAAGGTTTAAACCTTAAATCATGATACTTTAAAATGCTTTTAAAAATACACTTGTAAATCTACAGTGATATTTTTAAACTATATAAAATACCTCCTTTTTCATCCAATCAATACAGTAATTGTTCTTCTCATTCTACATCACCTACAGAAAAACCCACACGCGTACCTAATGTTGATGTTGTACTTTTTCTTCAGAACGTATCGAGGCAACGGTTTGTAAACGGGCATTCATTAGGATTCCCAAAAATAAAGAAAATTAGTGTGCCACAAGACATTTATCAAAGTAAGATCAGTCGTATCTCGGCAAATCCCAGAATTTCCCATCACCAAAGCAAAAAAGAAAAGAAAAGAGGAATTACGTACTCTGCCAGAAAATCTCCCGGAACATGTATTTTTATTTTTTTGCGTCTTTTTAGTGTCAAGCAACTCAGAAGTTTGCCATAGAGATTGTTCCAGGAACAGCTTATGTCTTTGACAGCTGTCATTTTGTTTTGGTTTGAGGTTAGTGGAAAGACGAGCATGTCGGAAATCTTGTATAGGATCGACATAAAAAGTAACAACTTAAAAAAAGAAAATGTAAGACTAAACTTTGCACCGCAGGACGGTACAAATGCAAATCTGTAGTGTGTTTTTTCTATACTTGAAACGAATAAGTTTTGTCATATTATATATATAGATAGATAGATAGATAGAACATATTGGTACACTTAACAACATTCACGTATACGTAAAAGGGGTGACAGAATTTCTATTTCGCTATCAATGGTTTTACAATTATTAGATGTTTCCCCAGACTGTTTGTAACCAGCAAATCTGTAACACCAAATGATTTTTTAAAAAGACCATTAACTAATGATAAGAAGAAAAATTTAGATTATAACATCTATATGATTAATATCAATGAAATGTTTTTAAAATTCAGGTGATTAAGTTATTATTTTAAGAAATATAGAAGTGATTAGCTTAATTAAGTTTAATTTGTAAGATTACTGTTCCATTTTGAAAAAATGCGAGAAATATTCAGGATACCTTTATAATTTTGAGCTGTGATCGACAAAATCTAAATTAGATCTTATTTTCTAAATGTTTGTCATGGACAAAGATAGATTCATAGTCTATGTACACTGATATAGTTTTGATGTAGTTGGGCCTCAAAACTACCGTGATCAGAATGTAAAACAAAATCTGTGCCACTAAATACTAATAGAAGCGGTCAGAATTTCAGCTATCCCAAATGAGATTTTAACCTGAGGTTCAAAAAAGCCCTCTTCTATTTTATAAATCTTATCCATAGTTAAAGAACGCTGTTTGTGCAATAAAATATTCAGATAAACATCGTATGTATTGTGGGTACTATAAATTGAAAATCAAATTTCCCTTCCCATATTAGCTTGCAAGATATGCAGTGAATCTAAATTACTGAGGAAAACTTCCTTCCGCATTGAACTAATAAATTCAGAATCTAATACTGAACGTGAGATTGGAATTTTAGGAGTTTAATCTGAATGTCAATTAATTGAATAGTTCCTACCATGCGTTTTCGTATCTATTTAAGTTAGGCATTAGTTTAGCATGGAAATGTTATTAAATAGAGAAAAGGATGCATTGTATTAGCAATGAAATAAATGCTTGGAATTTTACGTTACTTTGAAGAATACATAATCGATTCTTCATATTATATTAGAAGACTCCTTTCTACATGAATTAGCATAGATTACGGATTCAATGATCAGAAATGTGAAGACAAGTTCTGAAAATGAAAGTAAGTTTTCTACAGCAATATATTATAAAATACTAGTTTGGATGGTAAAAACAAATTCATAAGGCAGAAAAGATCATGTGTATTTTCTATATTTTTCTTCTATGAGTATATTTAAAAAAATAACATTAATTGATTCTACTAAAGTTATTTTTGGTTTATATTTGCTTTATTGCTGTATGGACTCTGTACTCATTAAGTGTGTCAATGCCAATGAAGTAATGTGCTTCGAAAAAAATAATCTAAAGCGATCAAATCAAATAAATCATATCCTAATTTTTTAAAAATAAAAATAACAGGCATATTTTCATATAATCTATAGAAGTATGGATGAAAAATAAGCAATACTTTCAAGTAATAACATATTATTTGTGTATGAAAGGTTAATAATTTTAGATTATCTTTAAATCTCCCGATATCCTTTTTTACAAAGATGAAATAAGAAATATTTCACTTTCTATCATTATTTCTCAATTCATATGTATTCAGTTTTACTTTTAATAAAATTAATACTAAAAGTTGAGTATTTTATCCGCAAGTAAATTGAAGCATTAAATTCAAGCTTGAACAAATCCCTGGGTCTTTCAAAACCAGGCGTATTATATCCTGTAAACATCACTTTAAACACTCACATTTCCTTCCTGGAAATTGTCATGGCTTAACTTCGTCCAAGCCACAGCAATAAGAAAATCCTAGAAAGAATTTCCTAGAAGTATTAATACCACAAAGCAATGCGTTTGCACCCATCGTCGTAAAGTCAAGTTTATAATGGCAGGGTGGAATTTTCGTGCGAGTAGTTGGAAGAACAGTTGTGGCGAAGTACATTTCAAAGTGCAGCGAAAGCATCGCTTTTTAGCGCAGACATTTTACTTTCTCGCCCTCATCTCTTTGCGCTTTTTAAATTCCATCTACAAATATTTCCGAATAAACTTAGAAGAAATTCCTAGATGAAAATGGGAGTATTTTAGTCTTTTGCATTATTCTCACGTTTCCTTCAAATGTTACAGACATAAAATGAGTTTAAATTTATTAACGCATTTGAATACTTCTTTTACTTGCAGAATACATTTTAACTAAGAGAGGGCTTATGCTGTCATTGAATGACTTCTAAACGTTATGACTGTGATGGTTCATAACATTTGAAAGTTATTTGGACATCTCCCATTGTCGTTAAGATGCCTTAAAAATCACGTTACAATATTTTAACGGAGGATTGCTTTCACATGAAATGTCAAACTACAGTTTTATAAAGACTTTCAGTAATATATGTCTTTACACTATACATCACATTTTGTAAAGTTCCATATCTACCAGAAAATCACTTGATTTTTGTTGTTGAAAATAATAATTCAAAGACATGATTTAAATAATGATTTATTTTCTAAGCTGGAATAAAATTTAATTTTAAAAATAAGTATTTTGCATTTGCTGACAAAAACGAGCATTTCCGATACCTTAAAGATTTCATTTGCAAATCATACATTTTCACATTTAAAAATGCATTAACTACTCGAAGCTTTCATGAAAATGGTAAAGTCCTTTTTCCCTCTTGGCATTTGAACTAATGGAATTATATAATTTCTAATAAAATCCCAGCAGTCCAAAACTGACTGGGTTTTTTATCACTTATGCAGAAATTCTAGATGGTGAAATAGACTTGTCATAACTGCTTCAAAATTTAACTACTTAATAAGTTCCTGCATACTATTAAGTTCAGACAGATTTTTCCTGTACAAAACTTTCACAGTCTTTATTACAACCATTAGTTTGTCAGATTTTAAGCATTTTTATTAAATATGATTTATTTTATGTTTTAAAAATGAATACTCTCAATGGAATTTCACTCTCTTCCTGATATTCACAGATTTTGGATTTAGTTAACTTTTGTATATTCGATGCCAATCTATAGCTTTAATATTTTTAGTTCCTTAGTATCAGTTTATCAATTAGTTTAGTTGAATTTTGCTTTATAAATACGATCTTACGGAGAATTTCAAAAAAAAAAATACTAATTACAAGAATACATAATATTTAAAACATTGACTTTGTAAATCAAAACGAGATTTTAAAAAATTATTTTTAATAAACAATAAAAAATCTGATCAAAAATATTTTCATTGATTATTTTATTTTACTTAAAATATAATTACAAAGTGAAATTTTTTGTTAATTTTTAAAACCAGCTTTAATGGGATAGCTGTAGTAATCAAAAAGTTTTTGCCAACATGAAAAGTTTTACATATGTAAATTCCAGCTCATCAAATTTTTGGTGTTTGGTGTCTAATAGGGCTATATTTTAATTAAAACAAAACTTTGTCGTTACTTTAGACGTAAAATTTGAAGTGAAAGGGTTTGAAGATTTAAAACCGCGCAAAATGAACTAACTTAAAAATGGAATAGAATCAAACCTTTAAAAAAGTAATTTGTAAAACTAAGCTAAAGTATCCATCATAATTTTAAGAAATTAATGAATTTTAAATTATTGGAGCATGCGAGACATCTCGCGCGTTGAAAAATCTTTATTATACTAATATTGCTTTTAACGATGAACAAAACTTTTTCCAAATTTAAAATGACATTGACGATTAAAAAACATTTCAAGAAATTTGACCCTCATTTTTTATTCTTCTTTTTTCATCTTCTATATAAATGCTTCATGCTCGACCTCTCAGTGGTGAGTATTTTTGTGTGGTATGAATAAACGCTTTCTTCCCATCCCATCAGTTCCGTGCTTGTCACACCCCTTCCTTTTCCTACGACTTTCAAAATATTCCACGTCATTTTTTCGCAACAGACTTTCCTGCTCGGTAGCATCCGGTGATGTTTCAGACATTTCCTCACCACAAATGACCTCGGGCATCTTCTATACATAACACGAAAAAAAAAGCATTTTGTGTTGTTGGATGTTGAAAAAAGAGCTAGGAGACTGGTTTTTTGGCACAGCTAAACATGAAAAATGCCACGTTTAGGACGATTCGAAAATAACGTCGAGTATGTCTTAACCGGTGGACCACCTTATGGCCGCTTTATTCGCGACCAGACTCACATTTCTTTCTCCCAGACTTCTACATCGACGAATATTGAAGAAGGAATTCAGATCAACTCCCACCTTAAAAGAGCATTCTTAACTCAGAAAACAACTATAAGAACAATATTTGGCGAAATACAATCAGTCTACGTAAAATTATTCAGTCTATGTAAAAAATTATCAGTCCATCATAAAATTATCAGTCTATCATAAAATTATTCAGTCTATGTAAAAAATTATCAGTCCATCATAAAATTATCAGTCTATCATAAAATTATTCAGTCTATGTAAAAAATTATCAGTCCATCATAAAATTATCAATTATGAATAAGACAAGATATTCTAACCGAAATATTTGATAACGATTAATTTGAATTTTGCAGTTTTAAAGCTTCAACAAATTAGAAAATAAAACAGCATGAAATTGACTATAGGGTTAATTATATAAACGAGGCCACAAATAATATGATAAATGACAAGCATGACAAAGTTCTTGTTTAAATTATCAATTTCATATTATAATAAAACTTCTTAGGCTATAGCCTTCTATCCCAAATAGATTCATATAGTAAAATTCTATAGACACATGTAGTTCAGCCCAATTCTAGAATGTTAGCAATTCAAAATAGGCTCAAAAACTCCCTTGCTTAAATTTTATCTGTAAATTAAATTACTACATGTATTTTTCCATATATTACTAATAAATTAACCCCTTCAGTACATTTTGGTGCAAATTATGGATCAAAGTAAACAGTTAGAATATTTTATGATAAAATGTAAATATTTTAGAACCATTTGAATATTTTATATTCTTTTTACCCTATATAAATACATATTAAATCAAAACGAAGGAGCGTGAAAATGTTTAGATCTGAAAAGTAGTAAGACAGGACAAAGCTTAGAAAAATTTGATCTGGCAAAGAGACCGACTTTCAAAAGTCCTAACACAACGGACATTTAAAATACTTGATTTGCAAAAGTCTACGTAAATAAATACTCCAACTGCGGCATGTAAAGAGGAATAAAAAGACATGAAATATACAATTCTAGCTACATAAAAGAGGCTGCAGTGAGCATAATTAACACCTCTCGCTAGAAGAGATTTTGTTCAAGACGCATATCGCAAACAAGCGTTCTGGCATTTTAATATAGCGGTATCTGACAAATTTGAATTGCAGAGAGTATTTTCTCTGGAGAACAAACGGAAGCGTCAAGAGAAAGCATTGGACCAACAGAATAATAAGACGATCTCAAGGATTGCATAACGCATTCCTTGGAGTATCTTTCTTCTGTTTGAATTCTTGGAGCAAAGGGTGCGATTTCTATGCGTAGTCGAATCTGTTGAATGCAAAATTGAGGAAAAATAACGCCTCTATTGTGGCATTTGCCGAGGAGTAGTAGAATTTGTCTCGATTTCTTCTCGTCTGGCTGAGGAGTTGAATTTGCATTTAAGTGTTCTTGAATTGTTTTGCTTTTGAATTGCTTGCAAGCGTCGCTAGATATTTTTCCAAGGTGACTAAATCAGATGCATCGCTTTTAGGGGCATACGAAGCGAACAAGGAAATTCAAATTTATATCGTAGAAGAAATTCCTTTGACATTGTAACTAGACGGTTCTATTGATGGTAAAAAATTAAATTATGAATTATTATGCTCCAAAACATTGTTATATCTAAAATTAAAGAAAAAACTTTTGGAAATTTATAAATCAACGTAAAGTAAATAGTCAGTAAGGAAAGTAAGAATTACGAGATGAATAAGAAATTCAGTGAATAGTTTATTTCACGTAGAAGAAATTCCCTTGACATTGTAACTAGACGGTTGGTTCTATTGATGGTAAAAAATTAAATTAGGAATTACTGTGCTCCAAAACGTTGTTATATCTAAAATTAAATCAAAAACTGTTGGAAGTATATAAAGCAATGTAAAGTAAATAGTTAGTAAGGAAAGTAAGAATTATTGAGGAGAATATGAAAATATTCAGTGAATAGTTTATTTCACGTAGAAGAAATTCCTTTGACATTGTAACTAGACGGTTCTATTGATGGTAAAGAATCTAATTATGAATTACTGTGCTCCAAAACATTGTTATATCTAAAATTGAATCAAAAACTGTTGGATGTTCTTAAAGCAACGTAAAGTAAATAGTTAGTAAGGAAAGTACGAATTATGAGAAGAATATGAAAATATTCAGTGGATAGTTTATTTCACGGCGTTTATTGGAAAGAACGTCTCGGTAACCTAACTTTTAGAACTCCAGTGACATCACTAAGGGGACACTGGTTATTTTAATACTTTAAGGTTAACACACACACACACACACACACACACACACACACACACACACACACA
>JAOUZG010043946.1:1349582-1363991 GCA_026289955.1 Argiope argentata | reverse complement strand
TATATATATATATATATATATATATATATATATATATATATATATATATATATATACAAAGGAAAAAAACGTAAGGAGACTAGGTATTTTTGTCCGCAGTGCTCCGACAAGCCAGCATTTTGCGTTGATCCTTGTTTTAGAGTTTGTCATATTCAGAAACAATAATAAAAATATTTTTAAAATTATGTAATACATTCATATACATAAATATAATTATTATAATCTGATCGACTAAGTTATAATTTTTATAATAAAAATTGAAAATTAATACGTTTTTTTACACAATTTAAATTTTTCATTAACCTTTTAAAAATATTTTTAACTAAAATGGCCATTTGTAATTAATCTAAAATTGGAGCACGCACTACGAGATATCTCGTAGCTGGCAGTTTTGATACACACGCTTAATACGAGATATCTCGTAGCAGGCAGTCAATGGGTTAAACCAAAATGTAAAGTTGATATAAAGTTTATTCATCTTAAATCAATGTATTTCCCTTAAGATAAATTTTAATTTCACTTAAAAAAACGGCGCAAATGGAGAAAAAAAGCATGTTGCTTTGCAGAGCATTTATTGTTACTTTCATTTAAAGAGTACTGGTTATTATAACAGCTTTT
This sequence comes from Argiope argentata, assembly GCA_026289955.1. Lineage (NCBI taxonomy): Eukaryota > Metazoa > Arthropoda > Arachnida > Araneae > Araneidae > Argiope > Argiope argentata. The sequence goes on along the minus strand of JAOUZG010043946.1, from coordinate 1,363,373 downwards.
TTCATTTGATGATTCATAATGGTTTTGAGAAAATGCCATATATTTTTCGAGACGTTTATGTGACAAATAGGAATGCTATATGATAATGAAAACACACACACACACACCTGGATCAAGTATTGCACTGTTTTCTGTTTGAACGACATTTTCTGTTTGAACAACACTGAGATGGAAGGGTAAAATCTGGGAAAATATGGTAGATAATAAGAGTGAATACCCTAAATAGGATGTCCATCCTATTTATTTGCATTTATGTTATCTGGCAATCAAATTGGTTAACTTCTATATCTGAGGTCTGCACTCTACTAACAGGAAATAGTTGTGCTCAATCAAATTGAAATTCATAAGAAAATAGTTTTTTTAATTCTAAATTTGAATTAATCTTGAATAAAATACCTGAATTCATCATATTTCGAGGCAACAACTCGATTAAAATCAGCCGCTGCAAATTACGGAATTGTGGCCCGTAGCATTCAAAGAATTCAGTGCGTGAGGTCTTGATGATAAAAAAGGGGGGTGGGAGAAGAAGCAGAGAAAAGAAGCGAGAAGAAAAAACGAGGACTCGATTGCCTGAAAAATACTTTTCTCATCTCTGCTGTCTTCAAAAATCATCCTCAAGAAGTCTTCCCGAGATAACCACTCTCTCCTCCCTCTCCCCCCAAACTTGGAAAAAGTTGGAGTAAAAAGAGATTTTTATCGCTGCGGTAGTTTCATCTCCCCTCCTTTCTTGAGAAAAATCCTTTTTGTCACGTAATGCTTACCTCCTTTAACATGCGAAGGATTAAAACTGCAAACGAAGCAACTTTAAGACAAGTTGAACCAGAAGAAAGACATGCAAACTTAGACATGGGAGGAAGATTTGTATAATCGTTGGTAATTAGTCCAGAAAAGATGAAATGTGTCACCGCTGTCTGGTTTTGGTTTACTATGATTTAGCTAAATTCTGAACGCATGTTTATTAAGACCAGTTTATATTTCCTTCTGCTCCAGCGAGACTTAGCATTCTCTCTCAACTATTACTCCAGGAATGAAATAGATTTGAAATGTTTACCCACCCATAAAGATTTTTATAATACGATCTAAATTAATATCGGTAAATTTAACAGATTATATTTAATTGATTAGATTATTAATTACAACTGTTCTTTCAAATGTAATGATACGTTTACATTTTTTACTAAAGAGAATGTTCAAATAAGCTTTAATATTCGACGAGAAAATTTTAAAAATTTATAAACCTTAAATTATTTATATATCATAATTAAAATCATTTAAATATGGATAAATATTCAGTAGCAAAACTTATTCTTTCAATGCAAGTATCGGAAGATAAAACTCTTTGCGTTTCGAGAATAACTATTTGCTTTTACTTTAAGCAATGCCATTTGGATGAACATGTGTGCACGCATTCCTACCTATTTAAACTTATGTTACTCTTTAACCATTTGACATAGCTCCATCACATTGTCTCACATTTGTCTCAAAAAAGGAATAATTATATTCACCCTTGATGCGCAAATTAACCTTGGAATCAAACGGTTAATATAATCTAGCGTATCTAACCAAGTCCAAGATGAAAGAGAAGAACGCCATCTTTTATTATTCAAGGTGACCTTGGAGCACACAGATAACGCTTGAGGTTAAAGCCTGACTTACCTCCGATTTACTATTTGTATTTTGTTTGGAGGAAAAGTAGGAAGATTTCCATTTGCCAGCCAGATCGCCGAAATCATTTTGTTGCTAAAACTGGTTTTTACACTGGTTTACCATATTCCGAAGAATGTCAGTTAATACATAGCATCGAACGAAAATATAGAATCTATAATATTAAATGTAAATCAACCGAAATTTCAAATATACGAAAATAAAGGAAAAAAATAACTTTAAAACTGAAAATATATTTATATTGCAGAACCATATGAAATCGTTTCCATCTTATGAAACATTCATTTTAAACATATCAATTCAAAGACAGTAGCGATAAATTTTAGAATTTCACAATTTCCAAGTGAGAAAATTAATGTTTTGATTTTCTTCGACTGTCAGTGTTTCAACTCTCAAACAAATTTAGGATGCATAATTTGAAAAATAAAGATTCCAATGCCGACATTAAATCAATTAAACTTTATATGCTAGGTTGTCGAGTCTTAAAAATTGAGAAGACATAAAATTTCATTTGTCTTTTAAATGCATTCATACGTGAAAACTTATCAATTCAAACATGTAATACACCAAATAGCTCTACAAATGCCATATCTTGACATGCCAACTCAAAATAAATGGGAGAAAAGGAAGTAAGAGTTAATAAACGAAAGAGTGTCCCATTGGTGCTATTGTAAAACTTCCAGAAGTTAAATACTCCATTTCAAACAAATATGTTTTGTTGCTCAGAAAAATTGACGCCAGCCGACGTTCATAAGAGGAATATCAAATATCGAAGAAATGCAGGAAGGTCTTCGGAAGACAATAAAATGTTATTTCTAGAGCAGACGCAAACCCAATTTCAGCGGAAGATGGCGGGAAGAGAGATCCAGATTGGTATTTGGCGCCTTCACTTACCTAAAGGAAGCGAAAAGACGTAAAGATAAGGGATGCAATTTAGTGGCGTCTTGGGCTTTTGGGTGGAAGAACATAGACAATTTGTTGCAGCAAAGTGAATAGAACGTACATCTTGCAGACCAACTTTCTACTGTCTTCAATCCAACTCTCGAGTACTTAAGAAAAGTCATGCTCCCGAAATCCATTTTCTACTACATTAATGCTGTTTCATACTGGGTGAGTGGTTAAAGTTTCGTTTCTGGAAGTCGTTCAGGCAAAACCTTTCTCAGTTTATTGTAGTAAAAAGGTATCCAAAGAAAGGATTTGGGTGGATTCATTTATAAAGACTCTATTTGATCGATATTTTGCGGAAAAGAAATTCGATAATATGCTTTGAAAATGACCTATGTTACTATCAGGAGTAGTAGAAAATGAACCGATGAAAGGAAAGTGGCGATGAGGTAAATGCTGAAGGACAATAATTTTTAAGAATTTATTTGACATGCAAATATTTTAGGATAAATGGAAAGCCAACTATTTCAAATAAAATTCAGTTAAAACTATAACCTGGGGATATGCTTTAGGTAAAAATATCAATATATTTTTCAAAAGTAGAATTAATGAAAAGTGCTGAATTCTTTTATTTTAATCAAATTTTTAGAAGCATTTTTCGTTTTATTTAATGTAACAGAAAAACTCGAAATTGCAGATTGTTTTAAGATATATCTGCATTAAGTATAATTTTCTGATTAAATTTCAGAGTAAGTAGCATATCATTTGTAATTAGTACTATTTTTCCCCAAAACACACATATATTTCATACTGGGATTCGATAATAATGGATTCTTCCCTGGATTCGATAATAATGTAATTATATCTCCTGCACTCTGTCTACCTTAATAATTCGTTACTATAATTTGTTACCATAATAACTTAATCATTTCTTTCAGTTTTATTCGTAAACTGATACTTTTAATCAGAAATATTTAAAAAGATCAGTTTTCACAGATTTAAAGAAAGGGTAAGAATTTTGGGGTAATATTTGTTATTCAATTAACGTATCGTTTCCATCCCATTACTATAATAACTTATCCATTTCTTTCAGTTTTTTTCGTACTTTGATACTTTTACTCAAAAATATTTTTTTAAATTAATATCTACATATTTAAAAAAAGGGCCAGAATATTATTTCATTTCATTTCAGACAATTTATTTGTTTGCTTAATATCTCAAGCTGTAAGAAATATCACAATACATGGTTTGAGAGAAGAATAAAAGGGACCTAAGATGACTTACATAAATTTAATGGATTTAGCATTGCTAATTCTAAATTACAAATTAAAACGTTAAAAAAATACATCTATAAGTTTAGTGTGTTAATGAGAAATAACTCTTAAAGAGCGACAATAGAAACACGCATAAATACGTTTCAGATTTCAAAACAAACTCACGTAGGATTTCGGAGCACTCAAACACATTTAACGATGCTAATTCATTCAACGCTAGATATTTTATTAAGCACTTATTATTTGTAGCGTTTCATATAGCTGGTGGATAAAGTTTCGGAAAGACTTAATAATTTCCTAATGAAAGCAATCAACATTTTCCCCACTACATAATGAATAGAGATGAAATTACTCGGTTTTGTTGCGGGAAATAAGAATGATTCAATATTTAATTGAAATGTTGTAAAAGGCACGGCCAATACATACGGTTTTAAAATCTATAATTGTGGTCTTCAATGTGTATTTATCAAACAGATTTATTTTAATTAGCCGACTTTGCTTTCTAGTTTAAGGCCTAGTTGCAATCTGCAAGCCAATTAAATTAAAATTTAAACGACCATTTTACTTAAATTTAAATTTCAGAGACACTAACAATAATGCATATTGTATTTTCTTCGATATTCTTAATTATACGGAAAAGGGGTGAATAACAATATTAAATATAATTACAATTTAAATGCAGATTTTAGTGTTTAATATTATAAAACTCTGTGTTTATAATATTACTCTAATTCTAACTCTAAATTTGTTTTTTTTATCTCTGGTTTAATTAGATGGCACCTTCTGTTTCAGGAATATACTGCCCGACTAATTCAATTACTTGTTTGTACATTGTTTTTAATTATGTATCGCATTATATCGTATTTCAATTAATTAATTTGCAAGTTTCAGAATCGATAATTCGACATTGATCGACGTACGGACATCGAACGGTTTTGACGGTTAAACTTTAATGATCGCATAAATCATTTAAATGCATCATCTGCCAAAAAGGATTGTTTTCACTACTGATCATTAAAATGCTATAATTTCTGATTAATTATCATATCAAAATTTGTATTTTTTTAGTTTCGAGGCAGGAATATACATGAAGAAACCGATTTCACCAAATATTAGAGGAATTCAAAGGATTTCACCAAATATTAGAGGAAGTCAAACGATTTCATCAAATATAGAGGAATTCAAACATTTAACCAAATATTAGAGGAATACAAAAGATTGGTTTAAAAAATTCTGTTAATATGTTCTCGCTAATGTGACGTGGAAGTGTGGAAAGGGTACACCAGCTTAAATGTTTCCGTTGTAATCTGAGCAATGTTTGAGATAACGACGATCTGATTAGTTCTCGCGTAACTTAAAAACGAGATGCCAGCTTCTGCACACATAACTTGATTGATGTGTGCATCAAATCACAAATTATTAAATAATTATATCATTAATCATGTCAAAGTGTCCTTTAATTTAACAAGCAAAAATGGGAATATTTAAGTGCCATGAATCTTTTGCGTTTTTACACAGACAAAAACAATAAAAGATGTCTTATTTGATGTCTTAAAAGATGTCTTTTTTGTTATGTAAATTCGGAGATAATATAAATACTTTGATTAGGGGGTAAATCTAGAAGAAGTAAATATATATTCCGTAAAATTTCTATTATATTTTTTTCTTAATATGAAAATTTTTTAGAAGTTATCAGATGCCTTTCTAACATAAATTTCAACTAGATTCTTTCAAATGCAAAAAGCAAGTAGTGTTCTTGTACTGAAGCCATTAAAATATTTCATTTCGCATTTCAACATTTTAAAATAAATGAAATGTATGCTTCATTTAACTAATTTAGCTTCAAATGATAATTATTCTTATCATATAAAAGGGATGAGTACAATCAAAATGTCTGTAATAGCAAGCGTTACTTACTCATTAAGGCAGACAGTCATCCTATTCCGGTGATGAATGAATACAAGAATGATTATCTGCTGAAAATGCAGCTGGAATATTTGAAGTAAATGAATTATTTAGGTTATTGTTTCCTAGGAAACTAAGAAATTAAAGAACAGATGCTGGATTCGAGGAGGCGAGAAAATTTATATTTTTATTTAAATTTATATAAATTATAATTATTTATATTAAGGAATTTCATTCTCTTAATTTCTAAAGTTTAAAATCGTTAATCCTATGAACGTATAATTTTTTAAAAATCACTGTTTATATTCTATTCTAGCAAATAAGTTCAAATATTTTTCAAACAAATACACTTATATTATATGATGCTCGATAATGATACAGTATAAATATGATTTAATAAAAATATTTGACCTTTCCGTAATCGTAAAAATAAACACTCTAAACTGCGAAAAACGTCCAATGTAATTAAAAATAGATCAATTGCCAACCGTAGAAATTGCGGTATAAGCAGCAGTAGAGTTAATTATATTTAATATTCGTAGCAGTAAACATGCATTTTTTAAATAAAAGCTCTTTATTATCGTCTAATTAGACATTGTAATAGTAAAACACTATTACACGGAAATTGACTCGAGTTTTGTTTAGCTATATTAAATTTCCTTTTTAAAGCAACGTTAGGGACGGAACCTCGTAATTTTGAACCACGATCAGAAGACGAGGACGACACCTGAGCTGGCATAAATCCCTTCACACCACGCCACACCAGCGAGAGCACGGCTTGGAAGGATTCAATATGCACCAGACCTGCTTACATGACGGTTCTTCTGTGGAATCGGATCTAAGATCTGGAACGTGAAATCCTCCGATTCCGAATCCAAGACCTTACCACCAGGCCCCCGGGCCTCAATTTGTGACTTGAAGACAGCTGGCTGATTTCCAATTCGTGGAAGGAAATTAATCCATTTGAAATTCTCGCAGTAAGCCGCAGAAGCACCTTTTCACAACGAATACAATTATTTCAATATGTTCTGGTAAGCAACGCTAGTATAATATTGCTCATAAACAGCAATAAAAATTAGTTGAAGATTTTATATAGTAAATGTTTTATATGCGAATATCCTTTAATCATATTTATATGTAAATTTTCACCGGTAGCTTCCTTGCAATGTTTAAGTTTAATTATTTTTTTTAAAAATACAATGAGTGTAATATTTCTGAAATTGTTAATAAATTATAATGAAATGGGTAAGGAATGCAATAAATGAAAATAAAATTAATATTCTCATTCTAATATGCTTTTTTAAAAAAATTAATTACTTCTTTGAATGCTTAACCCTTTGCGGTCCGATGTCACTGTGCCTCATTTTGACGTTTTATTTATTTATTTTTCAAATTTAATTGTTAAAAACGCCTACATAATGGTTAAGAGATGTAGATTAATTTTTCAAAGAAATTCGACTTAAAAGAAATATATATATATATATATATATATATATATATATATATATATATATATATTTCATAACAATAAACAATTCTTTGTATTAGGTGAATAATTTTGCATCTAATTATTTTTCGGAGTACAAAGGATTGAAATTAGATCTTTTTGTTAACAATCTATTCTTACATTAGGTATTAATTCTATTGTTATACTTTAATAGGTATACTGGAGAAAAATGTAGCTCAAGAATTTGAATGCGACGGTTTACAATTTCCTCAATTGCTTTAAAAATTTATAATAGCATTTTTTTCATAACAATTATCAAAGAAATGAAATTAATGCAAATATAAAATTTAAGAGAAATATTATTCTAAGAATATGAACATTTTTAATTCAAAATTAGAAACTAAAACTGTGAAACTTTTCATAGCAATAAACAATTCTTTGTATAAGGTGAATAATTTTGCATCTAATTATTTTTCGGACTGTAAAGGGTTAAGGAAACTATTTATGATTTTTCTTATTATATCTTTACCCGAAACTTCGGAATGTAATACGCATTATTTCTATGATTCGTTTTAATTTCTGAATTTTTGTCTTCTTCCGTCATGTACTATAGACGTAGATTTGTGGTAGCAGATTATAAAAATAATCAAAATAGAAATGATGCCGATTTCCAATGGCCTTTTAGCTTCGCAGATATATTAAATAAATAGGACGGTGTAATTAAGTTGAAAATATTTCCTCTTCGAGTTTGGCGGGGCTTCAAAAACCGGGCCATTTTAGAACATTGAACGTGTGAGGGGAAATTAAAAAAAAATGGCGGTGCTTTTCTACTTAACGCGGTTCATTTGTCCAAGTGGGTTATCGTTTTTCCGACGCTTAACGACGAATACCCTGACGGTAAATTTGCCCGCGGATGAGTTTTTCATTGCGTCAAAGCTAATTTGAATCAAATCAAATTATTTTGACCCGCTGAAATAGGATAATGAAATAATTAGAATTCCTTGACACGGGTGTAATGAAAGCGCAATTATGCAAAAGATGCGGGCTCCGTTTTTCTATGTCATTTATAAGTATTTTTTTATTATCTTTTTTTTTAAGTTTTCTAATGCATTCCATGTTTATGTTGAAATCAGCATTTAATTTTCCCCTACTTCTTCCTGATCATTCAAAGTTGGTTCATCCCTCACTAACCCCCCCCCCTCCTCCTTCCGAGTCAACGGGATGTTCAGAGAGAAATTAATGAGTGTTCTTGGAGATATGTAATGCCGTTCTTTTAATATCTCGTCGGAGATAATTACTACGATATCGATTGTAAGCACTACAGAGAGGGTAGTTTCTTTTTTCATGTAATCAACTATCTACTACATGTAGAATGAGATCTGATATCAAGCATTAGAATTCATTTTAATCGTGGGAACCCGACAACAGAACATCGAAAGATATTCGAAGAATTTATTCTTATGAAATTCATTGGAAAAGAATTCCGAATAATTGAGATGAAAGTACTTGATGTCACGATTCTTGCTCGGATATCTTATCTTTGTCATCATTGATATGAGATATTACTTTTTCTATAAGTTATTCTTATGCAAGCGAATTGATATAAAAATAAATAAGATTTATAAGCATTCGGGATTTATCACTAAGAAATGTGTTCTTCGAGATAATGCTATTTCAGGATATATGGCTTGAGCTTTGCTGATCGTAATTGGAAAATATTTCTGAACTTATTGTCATTTCGTCGGAAACATTTCGCACAAAATTAAACGTTGAAGGTAAACAACTTCTGGAATTACTCTTTCAGAAAATAGTGTAATTGAAAAAGTAACAGAGAATAATCTACAACAATCATAAAAAAATTGTAATTCTAGAACATGTAATAAATTGGGTTCAAATCCCTGAAAAAAATATGGATTTCTCACTTTTTATATTTGAACGGTAAGTGTAAATAATCGACAAAAAATTGGTTATAATGAAGGCAAAGTTTAAATAAAAATTAAAATACGAAATGTCTCTTATTTTGTATTTTGTTGCCAAAATAGATCAGAATACAAGAAAAAGTTTGAATATCTATTCCTTTAAAGGCTTTTTTTATGTTAAAAAAGCTTAAACTGCAAAAATTGAATTGCTACTGGCTATCTCTGTCGCACAGAACATATGAAATTTTTGAATTCTGGCCAGACGCATTACATAAAAAGTAGATCCTTTCATATTTTACATTAATTCTTTTATTAAAGCTTTTGGGCTAAAAAGGGCAACATCTAAGTGTGTTCTTACTTTATACAGTACAGTATTAGGTCGCTTTACATTGTTAAAAAATCAAATTATACCAACGCAAAATGTTGTAAATTGAAGGCAAAATTTAATTTAAAGAGGGGAAAAGTAATCTTAGATCGTAAAATCAAGATGTATATATGCATTCAACAGAATCAACTTTGATTTTTTTTTGTTCTGTATTATGCATGCTGATATAAAATTAAATTTTCGTGTACATGAATTTCTACGGCAGAAAAGTTGCCAAGAGGAAAAATAATCTGAATAAGAAAGAAATAACATTTGCTGATGATTATTTTATCTATTTTAGTATTGATAATTCAGTTCTGTTTAAAAAGATTCATCTTCAAAGCAAATACAAAACTTTACAAAATAAAAAAAAGAGTCAAAAGAATTTTTCTCTTCAATTCGTAGTTTAAAATTGATATTTAGCAACTTTTCTCGCTCTCTTTCATAAAAGATCGTCCGATATCTCTCTCTTTATTTGAGCATTTCGTTTCAAAGCAACACGTCTAATTAGTTTCAATAAATTTTGAAGATCTCTCAAGATTTTGCTCAAATAGCTCAGTAAACTGGAGACTAAATTTTTTTATACAACTCTTAATAGCATCAATGTAGAATTTAATTGGGGTTTTTTTTGTCCTTTTGAAGAAGTAGCCATTTTGTTTCAGATTTTATTTCACGAGTCCACATATAAAGGAAAAGCAATTAAAAAGACAGCACTTTCTTTCCCAAGAAGACCGTTAAAATATGAAAAACACAAATAAGAAGGAGGGTTAAAAAGAAAAGCAATAAACACTGCTGGAAATAAGTTTCTCTGTTGATGGTGAAACTTAATCCGAATGTGTGTAAATTTCGAGTTTTAGGGTAGATAATTAGCTAAATATAATTAGCTTTTTAAAAGGAGATGCTTTCCACTCACATAACAAGCTTCAAGAAGTGGGCTAGGTGTTTATCACCAGGATAACTGAATTAGAATTGTTGGAAAAATTACTCCGACAGAATTCAATTAATTGAACTCACTAAAATACTCGCATTTAATGCACTCGTCATAAAATGATTTTCATACAAAATAAATTAAGTACCATTATTGCGAAAAATTAAAAGCAATATCCTACTTATACCATATAGCCATAAGAGATGATAATTTCATTAGCAACTATAAAGTGAAATTTAGCTATTATAACTATGAAAGTCATTTTGACGATAATAAAATGATATTTTAAAATCGTTAACTTCCGATTTTTTTAACATGTGCATGAAAATAAAATAAAAAAAAGTTTCGAACTTGAAATACAAAATAATGATATTGGTCAAACTAGATTTCAATTTAAGCCCTGTATATGTTAAATATACATAAATTGCTCTGATAAAATTTAATATAACATGGTTAAAATATGTAAATAAAAATGAATCAATTATTTAAAAGAATATATGCATCGTAATATCCGATCATAATATTCGTCTAAATACATTGAAAATACTAACAATTTTCTTAAAAGAGCAAAATTATGCAAAATTCCCATATTCAAAGGTCAAAACTAAATTTCTAAATTTGAGAATGCTTTGATTTACTTTTATTGGTGCAGTTTTTTAAATTTTTTTTTAAGTTTACTGACAAGAGATTTTTCTTCCTTTCCGAAAAACTTTCTCATTAAAGTAATCATATATATCGCTTTTTCAACTCTTAAAGGGACATGATGAAAAGAAGCTTAGTTAAATTAAAGTCAGATCCTTTTTTTTATATCTGACGCTGGTTTAAAAATTTCATTTTTTCAATGAAAATATTAACCCGCCATAGCTTATAGTACTCAAACCACAAAACATTTTCATAGGGGGAAAAAACAACATGAATTGCTCTTGTGTCGTGTTCCGCTTTACAACGGAAGGAGTGGTGCAGTAGATTCATAGGATATGGACTCCCTAAGCACCTCAGGGCAGAAGGCTGACAGCTCACAGACGTCACAAACCCTTCATTCATCCACAGACCGTAAGTTAGATCCGGAACAGTGAACAATCCCCTCTGATCCAGTACCCCTGTGGTATTACTCTAGCAATGGAGGACTTTGTGACCACAGCATATTTAACGAGCACCAACCACACACTCTCGGAGTTCGAACTCGCAACCTAAGGAATACGAGTTCAATGTTCAGCCAACCAGGCGACCCCGGGCCAATAACATAAATTGATTCATTTTTTTGACTTTAAGCTTACAAACATTAACTTTAAAAAACCTGATAAGCAATGAAAATTTTAATGATTCTTGATGCACACTCATTTAACATTTTTTAAGTTTTTAATTCCTTTAAAAAACATTAAATGACTTTCTTTGTTATGTTTTACACAGTGATCATGAGCAATGTCTTTTACATAATCAAACAATTCATGAAAATGAATGCTTAAATCCTATGTAATTGTAAAGGAAGACTTTTTCAGTTAATCTACAAAAACATAAAATTGAACCAAAACAAAATTGTTGTTTACTTTTCATGTAATGAAATATTTTTTTCTTAAGTAAACATATTTTAATTAATAGTTGTTCGAATGTTAAAACTGCATAAACTATACTTGTGGTATTTCTAGATGAAAACATTTGAATGATTAAGAAAATAAACATTATTTCTTATACGTCATTCTTTTAATTAAAAAGCAAAAAAAGATTCCCCACCTCGTTTCTAACACTTAAAATATCTCAGTACTGAACGAAATGATTAAACAACGATTTCCTTCTCTTAACAAACATCTATTCTTAAAAAAGCACTGAAACTTGGCACAAGTGCAAAACGACGAAGCTACTACAAGAAGTCGTAGTAAAACGCAATATTTACACAACTGGGATAAAAATAAAAGAAATATTTGCAATCCGATATTATACAAAGCCATTTTTCACATTAAATATTTATTACAGATGAGAAATGTAATTCCTCCTTGTTTCAAGTGCGGGAAACGTGATTCAATGTATTTTTAAAAAACAGTAACCGCAGAATTCTTAATTTGATTCATATATTTCGTTTTAAAATTAAGTACGAACAGAATTCGTAATTACAACACTGTCAAATGATAAATATATTATTTATTCTAACATACAATTTTCTAAAATTTTTGCGTTTCATTAATATAAAAATGAAAGAAATTGAGAAATAAATATTTATAAATCTCTGTAAGTACAATGATGTTTCTGACTCCTGTATTGAATCATAGATTTTTTTTCAAAATTAAAATGTGTAAAAAATAAAAATTAATTCAAAAGATTTATTGACTCATAAGTACCTCAAATGTTCTTTATGATCTTATATAAATGAATAGGGAAAGAACACTCTCCAAAAAACGGTGAGTCATCTAATTAAGAGTTTCAGAAAGTTTGCAAGTAATCTTGCCAATAATTAAATTCTTGAAATTCAAAAATACAATTATAAAATACAAGAATTTTATATGCAGTTTACATATGTTATAAGTTTGAATGAAAATGCGTGTCAATAAAATAATCTAACAAGAATAATCTAGTCTTATGTAAAATACGAATATTTTTGTGTCATAACTTCCCGAATGTCTTAAAAGAGTCATGTATGCAGCCATGGAAAAAAATATGGAAAATTTGAAAGGAAAACATTGTGATACGAAAAAAATTCAAGTATGAGTTGCCCTTCGGGTGAATTCAAATCAGAGCATAAAATCTTGGACTCTGAGTTAAAAAGACGAAACTAGGATCTATATTTGATAACTACTTTTCTTGCGGAATAAGTTTAAAATCACATAAACTATTCAAAACAGAAAATGCTACAACGATAAAAAAAAGATGTTAGCAATAGGCTGTTTTTGCAACGGTATGAAAAACAGATGGCAAAAATAATCTTGAAAAACAAAAAAAAAAAAAAAAACAAATATTAAATCCTTTTATTGAAGTCATTAAATGTCAATTAAAAAAATTCGGAAGGATATGTATGCATAAAACTTGTTAACAGCATAGTTATTTTTAAATTATTTTTTCTTTGAAAATATTTGGAAAATGGTTATTATTTTTGCCATCATGATCAATAAGATCACACAGTACAAAATAGAAGATTGAGTAAGTAACAGATAGTAAATAAAATCTCTAAATTATATATTTACGTAAGGTATTTCACTACAATTAACAACCAAATCAAAATTATTATGCTTGAAATAAGATAATTCTGTTCCGTTCAACTTAGAAAGAAATTTCAAATTTGTTCTTGTTGCAAAGAAACGAAGCAGCAATTACACAATTTTCTGCTACACGCAATATTAACTGATACCATATATATGCAGGGTGTCTGTGAATACATTGACAAAGCTTTAAGGTATATAAAATACATATAACAA
>JAOUZG010043946.1:1317771-1345945 GCA_026289955.1 Argiope argentata | reverse complement strand
TATATATATATATATATATATATATATATATATATATATATATATAGCAATGTAGGGCCAGGTATGAAAAGTTTTGACTGAAAAAAAATGTTGCTGTTCAGTTATACTAATGTCCCGTTTTTTAAAAGTAACAGTAGGACTATTTTAGCAAGGAACTCATAATTTTGAGCAGTGGTCAGATGATGAGGAGGCCATTGAGCTGGTACCCCCCCTCTTCTAACTTCAGCACCATACCAGCATGAGGACAATTAGCTAGACGCATTTAAAGTGCAGACCCCTTAATCCCCTAAAGAGCCCCTAACACGTTAGTTCTGTGGTGTAATCGGATCTCAAATCTCACACACTTCGGTTCTGAAACAAAAACCATAACACCAGACCACGATGGACAAAAATGACGGGGCAGCTCTTTACCGACATAACATTACACTAAATGCAGAAATGTACCAACAACGATACAGGCCTGGTTGTGTCTATCAAGTTATAGACGTACTAGTTTGAAAAAGGCTTGATTTTTCACTAACAGCTACAGCAGCAAGTGAAGCTCCGCATTGAGGTCTTCATAAAAGTCACTTGGAGTTTCGTAGCTATTCCATTTATTCGCCTTGCTTGTACTTACACTTTTTTATTCCGTCTGCACTTTTCATTTCGGACTCCCTTATTGCTATACAAAAAATACTTCTTTATACGTATTTTACCAACCCTTAAAGTTCGGTCCATGAATTCAGGGACATACTATAGATTAAAATTAAACTGTCAAACGTATTTATTTGACGCCAAGTGGTGTGTGTAAAATTCTAAAATCCTCAAATAAAAGATCGTGGTAGTTAATGGGTTAAATAGCTCTGATGAATCTATTTATTAACTGTCATAATTGATAACATTTGAAATGTGGTTATGGCGTTTAAAATATCTAAGTATGACTCATTTTTCCAAAAACACTGTCTTATATCCGTTAAATGTATTGTAGTATATTATATATATATATATATATATATATATATATATATATATATATATATATATGCCTGTGTGTCAATGTTTCATTTAGAAAGAGAAAAAAATGATTAATGTTGTACAAAAGAATTCCTTTCAATGAGAAGAAAAAAGTTAGGGTTTTAACGCCAAAGGCGGATATTTAACGCAGCAGCGAACCTAGCGTGACATCTTTCCCCTTTGGACAATACAAACAATGCCTAACAGAATTCCGGGCCTTCGACATCGATCTCTCATGACGGATCGCGTACTTTTGTTTCTCCCAACTGAAGCGTCGGTCATTGGGACAGCATCTGGAGAAAGGATCCTAAGACGTTCCCTTTGGAGGAAAGCCCAATTATTCCTTCACCTGGAACATGAATCCGTCTCCAGATTGCCGCTTTTAATGCAAATCAGGAGTAGGGGAATCCCTGATCGAAATGGTGGGGGTGGAGGAACCTTGACAAGCATTCGACTCATGCAAATTGGTAGTATAAACTGGAACGCCACCACCGCATAAACAGCAGGAGAAGCTTTTCTGTGTGTATGTGTGCTGGGTTCTCCATGAAACATGGCCTATTCCTACAAATGCAGCAGGTGCGTGAATTTGCTAACCTTTTCCTCAGAAAAAGAATGCATTCCTTTAAAAAGTAAGTTCCCAGTGCGTGCATAAATAGCATTTTATCTCTTTACCCTTCTCTTCTAGTAAGCCTTTGGCAGGAGAGAAGACGGTTCATTTTAAAATGCGCACTGTTTTTATTTTCCTTCCGAGTTGGGTATTGTTTACCTAACATTCTCGAGTAAAACCGATAGAAATAGTGCGTAGACAGTCGAATACTTTTTTAGTAAAAAAAAACTCCTGTTTTCTTGATGCTTGTTTTTACGATTGGCCAAGCAAGTGACATTCGGAAGAAATGGTGTGTGGTTTATACCGATTCGAAAATATTACACCCTACGGATTTTTAAAATTCAGTACCAAAGACGTGGTATAAACCAAAAATTTTAAATGTTACGCCATTCAGAGGGGAAATAAAATTTCTTTAGTGTTTCGTGTCTTTGACGCCAGTAGTTAGCGGCCTGGGTGGAGAATTACACGCCCCCTTTGGGTAGACAGCATAATAAAAGAAAACATACGTTCTTATTGTTATTTTTTGAAATTTTTTTTCACGTAAGAACAAAGAAGCCATTAAGGTCACGGCAGTCAGTAATATACACAGTACATGAGAATGGTAAATAGACAAAATTATTCATAACTCCAGATAACTCCAAGCATATCTTAGGAATGTGACCTGACGAAACAAATCTTATTCAACACAGTTGAAAACAAAGTTGGCATTCGGAACTTCCTCCAAGTTATTTATTTTTGTTTTCGATTGTTACTTCAAAAAAAAACTATGGAGTAAGGATTGGATCTTCAAAGAAAAAGAAACGTCTAAAAAGATTTACTTAAGCTTTAAAAAGTATTGAAAGATGTTATGGGGATTTAAAAAATTTTGTGCAATTTGCGTGGGTTCAGATTTCTTGCAACCTTTATAAAATGTTCTAGTAACTTTCACAATTCGTGTTGGCGGGGGATTACGAAATGTTCTGTATTTAATGAGATTTAGAAATTTAAAAAAAAAGGTTTTTGTAAGCAATATAGTCTTGATGTAAAGTTCCAGCATAAAATTCTCAAAGTGATTCGTAATAACAATGGATACACAACTCTGTTGATTAAATGAATAATTTTAATTTATATGAAACTATTCTATAATAATTACTTAATAAATATAAGGAGCAGAAGTTTTTTCTTTAAATAAGCTAAACATATCATTTTTGAGAGCTTTAATTATAGTATCGATTAAAGATTAGACATTAAATATATTTCTAAAAGCATATTGTATTTATTAAATGATAGCCTCGCCTTAAGCGACCACACAAATAGAAGAAAACTTAGTGTGCTTCATTACACCATAAATATGAAGAAGTTTATTTTTACCTTTTGAAACATCTCCCAGCAAATTCTAATTCCCTTGCTTTACTCTAATTTAGTGCACTAATTAGTTCATTAATTTTGTTCAAAAATGATGCAATGAATAAAACCATCCTTCCAACCCACCTTTTTGAAAGAAACGCCATTTAAACTTTTGCATTAAAGAAATACAATTTATTGTAAAGTGTGCAACGTTTGCTCCTAAAATATGTATTTCTCTCTGACCAAGAGGTGTGAAAGAAAACAAATTTCTTGGAAGTGATTATGCCCTGCTGGCTAAAGTGAAAGAGAAATTTTGAAAGAACAAAATTCTCATCTCTCCTATAACAAATCGTTATTGTTCAGCGACGACACAGCTATCAACTAGCTATCAACTCTCGCGAAGTAATGAGCGTCAGTAGGCCAGTGATCTATGGGTTGTGGGTGAAGGGATTAGATTGGTGCTTAGGATCCAATGATTTTTCCTTCCGAATACCGTAGTAAATTGACGAAGTCGACCTCTGCCAGTTAATCCTCTTTCCGATAGAGAACGCATTACCTTCATCACAACACTCGCCTTCCATTGTTCGAAGAGTACCTAAGATGGCACATTAGAGCGAAAATCCCGGAGAAAGATAAGGACCTCCTAAAACAAGTTTTCCAGAAACTAATAACGAAAAGATTGTAAAAGAAGAGTGTTTGTTTCTTGGTCATTGAACGGAAGATGGTTAGGATGATAACAGAGAATTAAATGATCCTTTCTGTCAGAAATCATCGGAATCAAGTGATTCAGTCGGAGCAGATTTAAAATCCACTTAATATTGAAGTCGGAAGAAAGCTTTTTTTTTCTTCAATTTTCTGTTGGAGGGATATATTGAATCAATTACAGTATCTTAATAAAGGATAATTATTTTTAAATATGCTATTTTATAATGCAATAATTATATTCATAATGCTTAAAATGATAGATAGCATCAAAGCATTTTTACCGCAAACTACCTATTTTGCTACAAAATATTACTCAAAAAAGCTAATTGTGAACTGCCCCACATACTTAATAACGGTCAAAGAACAATAGTCAGCTAGCTAGTCAAAGTACAATATTTTTATCATATATATATATATATATATAGATAGATAGATAGATTGCATATCTTACTGACTACTCAACCGAACAGCATGAAGTGCAAAAAATTAAGTTAACATTATCCCATTTAAAGCTCCTCAAATTCCCAATACCTTTTAAAAGCTCTTATAAATTGATTTTAAAATAAAGATGACTTTTTGATTTAATGATTTTACAACGTTATTCCTATCTTTAATTATAAAATTGTTCACAATTCACCACATTTTCTGTTTTTATTCAATCATTCTAAGCTTTCTTTGGAAATTTCTTCTATCATTATAAGCTGCGTATTTAAAATGATCAAATATTAATTTTAAGGCAGACATAGTTTATCTAACCAATATTTAATGCACCAGCTTAAACTTATTAATTACTCACTTCCAGAAAAGATAAATAAACGAAATTTTATTTACCTCAGCAGAAGTTCTCTTAATTTAGAATATCATTTTTGTTTTTCGCACTTTTATTGTACACCACAGATAATGTATGGTTCTTATGTCATAAAAACGCAAACAATATTTCTGCCTTATAATTATATGCACTGAAATTTTGATACGATATATCTTAATGCCAACTGCTCGTTCATTATGGTGTTATTTATAAAAACTAAATTTCATTTCGCTTCCTCTAATATTTTAATTTTAGGTTTAAATATTCAATGAATATGTTTTCGTAAAACATATAGTAATAATTCATCATTTATCATGCTAGCTTGGTTGTTTTCTGAATAAGTGAAAAATGACGCATTGGACCCCTTGAGGCTGACAAGGAATTTAATTTATTAAAGAATTTTTAATATTATCTCTTTGTTTGATATTCAATCCGCCCTTTCTAAGCCTTTCCTTTTTTCGATATATTTAAGGGAAAAATTCTTATATTCAATCGATGATTTTAACTTGGTAATGATTGATGCTTCATTCTGGCAATACTTCTAATTTCATTTGGCTCTAATAAGGCATACAAATTTCGGTAGAAATTTTCTAAATCAAATGGTGTTTTTCTAAAGTATAAAGAAGTGATACTAATTAAGATGTTGATTATGGCATGTGTATTGACATTTAAAACGTTGAGTCAATAAAAAGCGAAGCGTTAGTTCCCCGAAACTATATAAAGCAATCCTCCCATTTCGCCTCATCTTTTGATATCTAATCAAACACAAACATATTTCTTTGCCTTTTTCACGAGCCTTAATTCTCGTATGCACTGAAAGCAAAAATTCTTCATTTCAGCTCAAAAATCAAAAGACGGTAGAACATTTGCGTAATAAATTATTTCGACATCGAATTGAGAAAAAGAAATCTCTTTTTCTGGATTCTAAAAGATAGTTAGATTAAAAACTATTCAAAAAATTGGTATTCATTCTTTAACTTCATTTAGCTTCTTTCAACCTTCTATTCGAGGTACTTTTTTTAAATATTCCTTTTGAAAGTATTTCATCTGTAAAACGAAATCTTTCTACGGATGTAGCCTTGTGTGAAGCGCACATACGTAAAAAGAAAGCCACTGAGTTCTTTATGAAAGGGGAAAAAATGTCATAAAGCTATGAATTTTTATTTTATTTTATTTTTTACTAAAACGATTTATCCAAGTTTAGGAGTAGAGAAGGAAACTATAACAGAAAAGAAAACTAAAAGACAAGTGATTTCTTTGAAAGAGAACTAAAATCGACCAGCTCACAAACTCCTAAGAAAAAGAGAGAGAAAAATCGCTTGAAAAAGACGATAGCCATCATTCAATCGCCTAAAGTATAGCATGGATTCCTCAAAGTCATCCGACCAGAGATCCATGAAACATGTTAGAATTTTTCGGAAGAAATTTATCGTTTACCAACTATATTTTCTGTGAAAGTGAAAAATTGTGTTGCTTTGCATAGTAGAATTTATATTAAGGCCTGCCTTGAGCACTGATTTCTTTTTGTCGCATTTCTCGTTTTATTCTTCTGCAGAAGGCTAACTAGAAGATTCAATAGGAGAAGGAAAAACTCACGATTCTGACATTAATTTATTTTTCTATTATTCTCAAAAGAAATAAAAGAATTCTGCGACCTTATGAGACAAAATAGAAATATTTGCGGGAAGATAAATTGCCTAGTTGAAGTTCAACGGGAATTTTTGTGAGTTAAACCAACCAACGAAAAATATTGAATATCAACATGTTTCAAGTTTTTCATATAATTTAAATTCCTCTGTTTCCTTCATCTTAGCATTTTTCAACAACGCTATTAACTTTTATGTTGTAGTTTCCTCGGATTTTTCCAATGTACACACAAAACACAAATCTACAAATAATTTTCAGACAGATATCTCAAAAACTACTTCAACATATATTTTATAAGAGCAATTTGTCTAAAGAAGCTTATTTCTAATAATTTTTACGTTAAAAAATAAAGACCGTACAGTACATTCAGAAAATAAATTTTACAACTTTGAGTGCATGTCATAGAACAGATGAAAAACGGCACTTTAAATTTTTTTACCAAAAGCATTTCAAATATTTTCATGTTTCTTTCTTTAAGTACATATATTAACTGGAAGGATTTTGAAGGCAATTTTCTTCTAAACTTTTTTAAAAATATTATTCGAAGTAAATTATGTTCGGTAATATGAAAACAATACAAACAACATATAGGCTGAATATTTTGAATCTGAAAAATCTTTTATTTAATCCGTCACGCAATATAAAAATAATATTTACATTTCTCTTCAGCGAAGGTATTTCTTTCACATCCCCGTAATTTTTTAAATTATATATTTCTTTGATTTCAAAAATATGTTATTTGAAAGTCTACATTTCTTGACAATTATTTCTGTCGTATCCGAATTTTATCATTTAATTAATAAAATTCTTATGTAGTGAAACTTGTTCACAATAAAAATTGTATAACAGGATATTTTTTGAATACTCTAATGGAATATTAAATTAAAAATCCATTTTTAATTAGTTTTTACTTAATTTATCGTATACAGAGCCTCATTTTGATTATTTTGCCTTATTTTTTATGCCTTATACAGAACACAAATGAGTGAATTTACAATCATAACCCATATTTTTGAATCGTGGTCCCTTTATATGCCTTGTATTCAAACAGAGATTGATCTCTTCATAATTTTCTAACAATAGAACAACAGGAAAACATTCCCCGGTTCATAAGATATAATAAAAACTAAGCCAACATACACTTCAGTTCTTAGAAATCATTAATTAAACGGAAATCTTCGGTTTCAAACCCTCTTTTAGTTACGCATTTACAATAACTAGTTTACCACAGACTAAAGAAGTTTTTAAAAGTAATTATTAGTATGAAAATTCTTCGGATTATTTTAAACAACTTCTGAACTATTATCAACTTTTGAACTACTACCGACTTTATCAGATTCTGAAAACTTAATGAAGCAATGACAATCACAGAATCATATCCTTTTATAAAATATTTAAGTATTTTGAATATATTTTTTTAAAAAAATAATTCACTTAGATGGAATTTATGATTTTAGATTACAACTTAGTACTATAAATAGTCCCCCTTCCCCCCTGTTATTTTATTCAACTTCAAGATTTCGTTAGAGATTTAATATTTATTATGATAATATAACTTTTATTCAATAATTGGGAGATTAAAAAATAAGGAAGCTGCATAATCTGTCCCAAAAGGATAATTAGCGACACTTATATTTCCGAACAGCAATAACTGGCGAGCCCAGCGATTAAGGGTGCATTTAAACTCATTAGCTGAGAATAAAGAGGATTGCTAGTTAGTTTGGTTAAAGAGTTAAGTATAGTTGGTTGGAATTTATTGGAGGAAGAAACGAACAAAAAAAACCCTCAAATAATTTCGAAAATTTTACTATCCAGATTTATTTCATTCGTAACTCACTCGTTTTCGCTGTAAATACCATTACATTTATGCTTTCCCTTTATGCACATAATTATACCGCCTACACATAATTATGCCTATTAAACTACTGGCACTTGCTTATGCTTTATGCACATAATTATGCCTACCAGATGGCATGAGCCAGTGCCTCTTAGTTATTGGCCGATACTAGGATCAACTCCAATTTTTAACACTCAAACATGTTCTTTCTTGTCATTAAGAAAGCAGAAATGTAATAACACTGGCAATTATAACAACTACTTTCTGCAAATTTACTAGCAAAATAAATCAGGATAAGAAAATTTTTACCCTGCTTTCAATTTTATCTTTCTTCAGCCTAACTACTCCGCACCCATTTCTGTTGTTAGCTAATAAATTGAAAGACATGCACCTAATTGTAGTTTCTCAAAATAACATATCCCAGAAATACAAGGACTACTAACAGTCATCTTAGAAAAACCCGCGAATAATCCTTGTTCACAATATTAAAAAAAAGAATATTTGAATATTCTATTCATAAATATTCTTTAGTTTATAAATAAGAGATATTTATTTCCATTTCTTTCAATATATAAGCGATATTTATTTCAAACATTCGTAAAAACGTTATTTCCAAAAATAAACAGAAGATTCAATTTAACTGAAAAGGTTTTTCGTTCTCAACTTGAATATACTTTAAGGCTACTTCAAGGAAACCTCAAAATCCACACGAGAAACTTTCTCCTCTAAACTCCACAAGTTAGCTTACTTGTATACGCCAAGTCAAATACATAAGTCATTTTATACAAACTGCAATGCAATAGATACGATCTAAAATTCATGAGAATGTAGGTACAGAATTCGGTCAAATGGAATTTTGAGACTTCCATATATTAAAATTTCAGAAATAGCTCCTCTCGAAATAAAGTTAAAGGAAGAAACTTTAATAAAGTTTCTTTTGTTTGTAAGAGAATAGCAACCGGGACGATGAACTAATAAACCCAAACAGATTATGGGCCATTTCTAGCTGCGCTCAATATAGTTTCGGAAAACTGGAGCCATTGTCTAAGGGAAAACAGATGCCTGTACCTGCTTCTTCTGTGCCTCTACCAGTAAGGAAAACCATTCTTTAAATGGGAAGGAATTTTCGGTTGGCAAAAGAAAAGTCTTTATTCCTGCCAGAGGTCTCAAGGGAGAGGGGAAATGTTCGCAAGGGAGACCAACATTTTGCCTAGTTTGAAGAGAGACTCAAGGGATGGGAATAGTTGTCTTTGCTCCGATTACACCCGAACGCATCGAATATTATTGTTTTGTTGGCCTCCCACAGAAGGGCGTAAACAATTTGAGGTAAATGCAGGAAAAAAGTCTTGGAAAACTCTGAAGAACGGAAGTTTCAGTTATCGCCTGTTGAACCCTAAATCCTGCAAATCATCTTAATGTTTAGATACATTCAAATCAATACAGTTATGATTCAGTTTTTGAGTTTTTGGTTATTAATACTTATCATACTATTTATTTTATTTAATGAACATTCTTAGTGCTGAAAATAATGACATTGCTGCTCGCTGATATAAAAGTTGGTGACAAATATGAAATTTTCTTTTGCGAAAGAAACATCTGCAATGTCACTTTAAAAAAAATATTACAGAAAAAGGAGCAATTTTTTCTGTAAATTATTTGAAAATACAAAATCATCAGTTTAGGCAAAAATAAGGAAATGAAGCTTGATGTATAACTTTCAGTTCTAATATTAGAATTCCTTAAATACGGTTAATATGAAGTTATTGATACAGTTATTGATATTAATTTAGTTTCTTTCCAAATATTTCTTCGATCAATGATGGCAAATTGAATTCGGTAGCTCAAAATTTAAAACCTACTTATCTAAATCCTTACTCATCTGAATCCTGCAAATGTTCATCAATTTAAAAGCGTACCATTTAAAGAAATATATCAATTGATCATTGATGTAACTCTTTCATCAACATTGAAAAGTGTTATTAAGAATTTCAAGAATGATACATTTTCAAAAGTATTTAAAGATCGAATTCATATAACTATTTATATATTTAAGAGTGCTACGATACGACAAGTAATATAAAAAAAGAATTTTTTAAAAAAATAAATCCCTACTAAGGTTAACAAGGATTTTTTTTAGTTACTATTATTAAATAATAACTAACAATATAAATATGACAAAATCACAGTATTAAGCGACAAAATAGAAAGCGTGTTATCTGAAAATTTCCATTCTCCTTTTTATACATGGTATTCGAACTCGCAACCCAAGGGGTGCGAACCCAACGCCATACCAACCAGACAATCCCGGCATGACAAATACAATTACTATAATATTTGATAAAAAAATTATACTAGTGTTAAATTTTCAACGCCAATGGAGAATTCAAAACCGATTGGGACAACGCAAAATGCGTGAATTTTCTACACCAGTTTGGAAACGCAATACAGATTAGAAATTTCTAATTTTTTTTATTCTGTACCATTTTAATTCGGAAGTACTTTAAAATAAATCTGAAAATGCATTCAATTAATAATGTTTAGTTTTAAATGTATCAAAAATTTAAAAAAAATAAACAGAATCGTTTAAAATAATCGTCCAAAATATGTTAAGCCTAACCTCATTAGCGACCGGAAAAAACAGAATTTGTTACTTATTTGGTGATGGGAAAATGAAGAGTTTTGGCGTGAAAGTTAGTTTTTAATTAATTAATAAAAAAAATTCTTGAATTAATATTTGAAAAACTGTATTAACGTCAAATGTCATCCACTAAAAGTTTTTAAAAATTGAATTGAACTTCAGTGGATGAATAAAAAGTATTTTATTAGCGATTGAAAAACTGTACACGATATCTATATATATAGGGAGAGTGTGATGAATAGTAGGAATTGAAAAAGGATTTAATTTATTACAAGATTGTTTTATTCTACGTAAAACTTCTTTGCAAAATGCCATACTTTCATTTTATATTTATATAATTTTCATGCAAGAACTATTTATATTGAATTATTTTTAAATGCGAAACATGTATTCAAAATAACCTGCTATTCAGATTAATAGGCAAAAAAAAATATTCCACCTGCTGATAAATAACTGCTTATTGCTATAATGAGTATAATTCAATCCATGAACTATCAATAATTATTAGGTAAAACTAGTCATTACCTCCCTTAAAAACAAGAAAATAAGAACATATCTGGCTTTTTGTAGACGCCATAGCTCAAGGACCCTCTTTTACTACCATAACACGTCTCCGTAACTGTTTTTTTTTTTTTCCTTTCTTTTTTTATAATGCAGGTTGAAATAGAGCCAGCCAATTTGGGAGTGTTGATGACATTTAAATGAATGCGGAACTAAACAACATTTCGAAAATGATCTCCATAACCTTTTTCAGTTCACTTCGTAAACTACATTTCGGCGGACGTGTCCTTAAGTATCGAAAAATTCCTTGCAAAGTATCAGCATGATTTGAATCAAGTATTAAGCATATTTCCAAATGGTAGCATAACTGCATTACATAAACTGCAACTGGCGTTGTATTCAGTCAGATGAGCAAAATTGCACTTCATTCGCATTTATATTTACTAATCGGTAGCTCAAAATGTAATTTTAGACTTACTGATAAAATGTATTTTAGAGATACTAGGTATAGAGAAAATCTAATAATTGTTTAAAAAATGTTTTCAGTTACTTTTGATTTTTTAAAAAATAATGATGAGGTGAATACAAATTATTTCAAAAATTTCTTAACTGAATAGTTTGCGAAATAGGAATTGCAGTATACCAAGAAAAAAATATTATTAATTTACTGAAACTATGAATAGATAATTTAAATTTTTTAAATGCACAACTGTGTGAATTAATCCCAATTTTACAAAAAAAATTCTGTATTACTGTAAGGAGAAGATGCATAACAAAACTTTATATATATATATATATATATATATATATGAATTTTATGTTGCGTAATTATTACGAAATTAGTATCAAAAATGTTATAAATATACTTGATTTGACCAGTTCAATTGAGCCTATAAACATGGCAAGAACCAATTCACCAATACAATTTTCTCGTATATATACACTATTAGTGGTACAATGAAATTTTTGAGAAAGAATTCATTCTTTTTAAAAACCTAAAGAAAGATTTTAATCGTAGTTTTGAAAGAGTTTATAAAATCGATGAAGGGACATATAATTAATTTAATATTTTATAAAAGATTTTACGTAGTTCCATCCCCAAACCAGTATGGGGATATGATAAGCGAAGGGGGTTATGAAAAGGGGATTGATTACACAAAATCTGGTACGTGACTGATAAGAAATCGCTTACTCGCTAGTTTTAAGAGACAAACAGGTAGCTAGCTGATAAAATAACATAGTTATAACTGAAATAAGCAAATAAAATTTATTTATTAAATGCTTTATTAAAACTAAACGTCTTTCTAATATTTAACATATAACAATACCGATTGATCTGGGGCAAAAATGTCAAGTTATTCAATTTGCTTCCCGATAAAAAAAATTATTAGCTGACATATTTATGGATGAAATTACTTATATAATTTTAAAATGTACGTATCCGAGAAAACGTTAGAACTGAGCATGCTAATTCATATCTTTATTTCCTTTTTATTTTTATACATTTTGAATCCTTGTTTTAAATGCTTTCGATATATATTTCGATAATGCTAAGATATTTCACCAAGTTTTGAGTAAGCTTTACTTTTGTATACATAGCTTAATTTTGGAATTTTTTTTATCGGGAAGCAAGTTGAATAACTCAAAACTTGGTAAAATATCTTAGCTAATATCGAAAGCATTAAAGTAAGAATTCAAAATGTATAAAAATAAAAATGAAACGAAGATATGAATCAGCCCGCTCAGTTCTAAAGTTTTCTTGGACAAGTACATTTTAAAATTATATAAGTTATTTCATCCATAAATATGTCAGCTAATACTGAAATAATATTGACTTAAAATATTATAAAACAGTTTCTGTTTTTTAAAGAGAAATATACCATATGATTCCCTGAACAAATATATTTTGGAATACCATTTTCAGTGTGATTTATTCCCTTTCTGATTTCAAAAATATTTTTTCAAGATTTAGAAGCAAAATTACTTCTTTTTACATTCAAGAGTAGAGGGTAGGAAGAATAAGAATAAACTTAGTACAAGTAACTACCCAAAAATATCGTACTTCCCAATTTCCATTTGTCAAAAAGCAAATATAACATCATAAATGCAGGGAAAAAAATCAATTTCAATAATAATGTCGAACGAAATAGAAAAAGTTAACTAGGCCTGACGAGTAGGCATTTATATCTGACAAAATAGATCTCCGGACTCAAGCAATCGCATACATCGAAACGAAAACTTTAGATAAAAATCTAGAATAGAACGCTGCATTAAGCAGAGAACTCGAAGTTTTACAAAAGCCTGCAAAAACAAGTAATCGAAAAAATATTTTCTTTAAAAGAAAAAAGAAAAATTCGCAGGCAGTTCTGAATGGAAGTTCGAAAAAGAGAGAGTGAGAGAAGAGAGGGGATAAAAAAACGACTAAAAAATCCCTACCAACTAAAAAATGATTCAGTTCCTTCTCTTGGCACTGCCCAGCTCCGGTTTTGTCAGCAGATTCGTTACAGTATCGATTTTTTTAGGGAATAAAGTAACCCCTAGCGATTCCCCTTTCCCTACTGCTTGTTCGCCTTTTTCTCCTCAGGTTACTGAATTTTTTTCCCCCTTTGTCTCGAATATTTGCTATGGTTTAACACAACTCCAAAAACTTTAGTGAAATAAAAATCCCTTAATCCAATTTGAACTTTTATGGAATAAATGCCTCAGCAAAGGAAGAATTATAGTTTCGGCTATGAAGTTTTAAAAGATGTTGTGCAATTGGTCCTATTAAAATCATGTCTCGTAGAAAGAACGAAATTCCTCAAAACGGTTTCGAAATTTATCCTTTTTGAATACTTTGAAATAAACCCTTGGGGGCTAGTTACACGCAAAAAGGATAATATAAGTTATGAAACAGATAATATAGGTATTAAAATTTATAGCTAATGCAAGTTAAAAAATGTATTGATAATACAAGTTATAAAATGTATTGATAATACAAGTTATAAAATGTATTGATAATATAAGTCATATGAGAATGAATGAAACATATTAAGCTTTTTATTATTAGCTTTATACGTTTCTTTATACTTGCTCGTACATAGAGCTACAGTCTTATTCCGTTCTCATTAAAGAATAAAAAATGCACTCGCACGATTTTGAATAATTTCTACGTATTAGATCTTTCCTGTACAAAATTCGAGAAATTCATTTTTATATTTATGTCGTTTGTTGATCTAATTATTTATTATAAATAAATAGATTTCAGAAACTAGCCTTATGAATTTTATTTGAGGTCTTTATAACTGCAAACTTGTCGCAATCATAGTATAATGATGTAATCAATCTATGAGTTGACTGCATATTCTATCTGTCTATTTCTGTGTATGAGAACATGACAAAAAAAAACGTACACAACTATATAAATAAATGAAATTTGCTACGTAAATTTGACACCCAAATTGTGCAAGTAAGTTTGAATATTTCCACAACATTAGGACAAAGAAATAGGATCAAAATACGTTATTCTCTCAGATTCATTCTCTATTCCCATAATTCTTAATTCTTTCAACTGTATTACAAAGATCAACGTAGAACACACTATATTGTGCAAATAATATAGCAGACTCGATGTGAGAACATACCGCTAGTTATTATTTCATAAATTTCTCAAGATAAATAGAACCAAAAAAAGTTTAAGATGTTTGATTTTTACAATGCACGTTTAATAACTCTGCGATCTTTCAACAGATGGCACTAGAAACAATATTCTTATTGAGATTGACTTTCCGAAGAATTAAATGATTTATTATTTCCTTTTCGCATTTACTTTCTTTTTTTTCTCCCCTCGGTGGGTTTTAAAAAAAAATATGAGTAGAAGTAATCTGTACTTTTAATCTTAAATCTATTTATTTCTATCGATTGTAAATTTCATCTGCTTTGAGCAGGAAAATGAACGTTTAATATTCTATATTGAATTTTTTTAAATTCTTAATTAAGAAATCGTCACTCTAATGTATTCTTTTTTGTTCCTTTAATGATTTTGATTTAATAATGATGAAATTTTATAAGAGTGAACAATATTATGCTTCTATTCCAATTTCCATATTCTGGGAAAATGTATATATTGATATTCCATCAATATGAAGTCAATTAATTAATTAATATTCTGTTGTGTTAGTCATATGGAAGAATTATAGGAGTTTGATTACAATGGATAAGTGTTCTCTCAATAATTATTAAAATCAACTCAATAGGAAAGAAAAATAAATAGTAACATTAAGTAACGCAAAAGTGTTGGAATAAATATCCTACTTTCCGTATATTCTGAAGTTTGATCATAATGGAAAAGTGTTCTCTCAAAAATTATTGAAATCTGCTTAGTAGGAAAGAAAAATAATCTTGGTTAAATAGTAATATTACGTAACGCAAAAGTATTGAAATAAATATCCTTTCTTCCGTATAACATGACGCATTTTTTAGGTTGTCACCAAAGATTCGTAATTAAAGTCTTCATAATCGGTAAAGAATTTCAAAGTTGCTTTATGACACTGTTAATTTTTACATTTAAATCCTTTTTTTGTATTTAAATTATTCTCACAAAAGGTCGAAAATGCCTCATTTGAATGTAAATACAAACAAAAAATATTAAAGAAAATTGAGAACCATTTCAAGAATGGAGAAACTGCTGCACAGCAAGAACATTGGGTGCAACACAGTTACTGAAGACAGCGATATGCATTAAAATTACGTCAAAATATTAATAACCAAATACTTTTTCAGACAAATAAGGATTTTAATACTTCAGACTTCCGTTATTTAGGTATAAATTAATTGAATTTAAACTTAAATCAATCATAGGCATTGGAATTTCTGAATTTAAAACTTATGAACTCTGAATAGTAACCAATCAGTAGCTGCAACTACAGTATCAAACCTCATAAGAAGGCAGATTAACAAAAATTGTTCGGAAAAAAAGATATTTTCTAAGCATTAGGAAAATATTTTTCTTGCTTTTCCAAAGTAAATTAAAAGTTCTGTAACAAATCTTGTATATCTATGGATGTAAAGTTAAAGTTCTATATTCTGCCTATACAGTGCTCGATGCTCTGAAAATTAACATCTCGGTCCAGTTAAATTGGGATATTTAAAGAAGGCCCTTCAAAGTATGAAATTTTTACTTTTGAACGTCAAGAAAAAAGCCTTTCTTTGTTACTTGTAACACATTATTTAACAAAGGAAGAAGTATTATGTAATATTGTTTTTCCTTAATCCTCTTAGAAACTTGGAAGCCACAGTCAAGCCGCTGATCCTCTTAAATTAAACAACCCTAAAGTGATTCGCTTTGTTGCCTATTTTCTAAAGATTAAAATGGCTATTATTATACTTATTTATCATAGCACTACCTTAATAGCCTGCCTGTAAACACATTATTAATCTTTGGCCATTCCAAAATATCTGAATAACGGTTATATGATTTACACTAAAATGCGCATGATTTGTGCTTAAAAGTAGTTCTTACTTTTGATGAGCATTTGAATAAAATACATTTCTCAATACTATAATAAAAATATTTACTAAATATTTTAATATACTCGCTATATGGGATAACTACGATATAAAATATATTATTTATTTATTTATTAGGACTTAAAAATTAAATAATTATAATGTGTAATTGAGCTATTACCTAAATTAATTTGATTTATATGTAGAATTGACTTGTATTTTGAAGCTACACAAAGGCTATTTTGTGATCGATATTGTACTGAAAATCGAGGATGGATAAAATTTAACCTCTTGAGTTGGAAAACAATTCTGAAAATTAATACGCCACTCAAATGTCAGTGTAGTTGTGTTTTCTGATTCTGAATCAAACATTCGGCATCTGAATTCACTTAATGTTTACCGATTCAGTTATTTAGACAATTAAGTGTTTATGATTAAATTACTTGAGATATTATTTTTAATTCAATAAGTTCCTTAAGGTTTAGTTGAAATAAAAGATAATGTACCTTTATGTATATAAAAGCAGAAAGCTGTAGGGAAACAAGCCGCTCAATACGTACCTGGAAGAAAAAAAAGTAAATTACTCTCACAAATACTTAAATCCATTACATTTATCATACACAAAGACGCATATAATTCACACAGATACTGAAATTTACTATGCTTATCAAAAATAATATAAATTATTCACAGAATTTAATAAAATTCACCTACGGTTTAGGACTTATAAAGACATTAAAAACTCAAGATGCATACAGCACACGCAGTGTTTGTTTTTCATTCATCTTCCTTAAGTAACTGGGCTACTTACTATATCCAGAATTTACTGAAATCTTGGCAGAATCTATGGATACCTTCTCAGTGAATGCAGTTATGTAAATTTCGGGTGCCCTCTTTTATGGATGTATAAATTTATGTGCTCTGCATTCGAAAATGGTTATTAGATTCATGATAAATGATATGGAAATCCATTGCTCGTAATTAATGCAATGTTTGATACCGGTGATATTCTCATCGATTGAGAATCCATTTATCAAGTAGGAGGAAGTGGTTTCAGAAGTTGAAATAGTTTTCTCGGAATTTAGGGATTCATATAGCTTAGAATTAATAAGAGAAAAAAATGAAGAAATTTTTAAATTTTGTCTTAATGTACTCAGATTTAGTAAGACAAAAAAAATTATTAAAAGAAATATTATATCAAATTCTTGGTGCTAAGTAATAATATATCCATATTCAAAGCATTGTAAAGAAATAACCATTGATTATAATGCAAAATCTCGATTATATTAATTAGTCCATGGATTAAAAAATCATAATAAAAAAAAGAGAAAACTATTCACAAGAAGGGAACAAATCTAAATTGTCTCAAATATAAACATAGTTTAATCATCGTTGTGGAGCGATTTAAATTCGAATTTTAAGTTATGGAATAAGTGAAATATATACTACAAATTATGATACCCATATGTAAGTTCAACTAAATATATGATAAATTAAAATTAAGAATCATAGGATAAAAGTGAAATATATATTACAAATTATGATACCCAAATGTAAGTTCAACTACATATATGATATATTAAATTTAATAATCCTAAGGTAAAAATTTATGTAAGTGATTACGTTAACATATCTGTTTTTGGAAGTTTATCATAGTTTAATTTTAAAATTTAGTGTTCCGTTTTAAAGATGCACAAAAACTGTTTTAGGATAAGATATACAACTTTGAACCAAAGATGATATCGTAACCGACATTTTGAGAATACGCTTCCCAATAATTCTCCACTCTCCAAATTTCTTATCACTCCAACCTGATAATATTTGACTCCCCCCTCTTATATTTAAATACCAAACCCATACTTAAAGTGAATCGTCAATCAGATCGAATCCCGGACAAAAGATTCGCAGTTCCAAACCTAAAACTTTACCAACAAGCTATTATTGAAATTTATTGAATCCTAAATAGCAGTAGCAATTCAAATTAAGCGTGCTTAGTAGGATAGGCAAACATGACCCCGTTAAAAGACTAAAAGATGCGTAAATTTTTAAAGATCTCTATCAAATGAAATTAACTCGCTCTCTAACACAGACTTGATTAATACAGATGGTATTTATTGCCAAATTACTTAAAGTTGAACCCAACTGAAATATGACATTACTTTTTCATGCTGCGCCCTAATCATTAGGATTATATTTTAGATTGTTTAACTGAGCATAATTATACAATATATAGATTTCCATATATTATCTGGTCGAAATACCGATGACTATAATGATAAGCCTGTAAATGCCAGTTAATATAAAGAAATTCACCAAAAGCCAAGACGAAAACAATTTTAAAAATTTACTAATATATCTCGAATCCTTGTGAAGAATAGTAAAATGATTTTATGAATTTTGTCTTCAAATATTCTTCGTAAAGAAGAAACCAGAAGAAGCGGAAAGTGTCCAGCTTGAGTGGGTTCGTTTCGGAACAGTACTCATGCTCTTTACGATACGCCACATAATTTCAATTCTGCACTACAGAGGAATGGAGACAGGCTTAGCTATATCCTTACTAGTCGTGAAGATAACAACAGAAACTTAACTAATGTTCAAAAGATAAGAATGACCTTTAAGGGACACCTTGACGAGCAATCTGACGTTCACTTCTTATAGAAAAAGAATAGAAGAATTTACGTTACTTTTTAGCTGTTATTGAAAAGGTGAAAAGGCACTAAAAGAATCAGGGTTATAAAGAGAAAAAAGAGTAAGAAACATGTGAAGGATGAATGCTCAACACGCGAAAGCATTGTTAAAACAGAAACGAAGACAAATGACAAAAAGTTTATGATTCTTATTCAATGCCATTGGATATTATTCATAATTCAGAAATGTTAAGCACTTTACAAGTTCCTAACATGTATTAGAGACTTTTATTCCAAATTAAATTATTTTGAAAAGAAATATATATCAGATGCTATATTCAACTTTAAATAAAAAACGCAATAAAAAGCAGAAATTTAATCAAAATTTTTTTGATGCCTGATTGCTCTCGTATATCTTTCAAGAACACATTTTCGTAAATATTGAGCATTTATTTGCTGGATATAAGGAAGAAAGTGCAAGCAATAAACTTCACGATTCCGAAGTCCAACTACATGTAAGTAATACTTTAAAAACACGACTCTAAAAATACGGCCACAACTTGCACGGAGTGCTTTCAGCTTAAATAAGTCTCTCAAATTTTTCACGGAAAAACAGTCATAATAATCTATCACAGTCGTGAAAAAAATAAGGTAATGTCGGTTGGGCAACTACAACCTTCGTTTTTCTCACCTTGGAAATGAAAAATTTGAAATTATATGAGTAAGTGCGGCAGTTGGAACAGAAAAACTGCGTTTTCTTTCTATAGAAACTACTCATAAAAACCCAGGCGTTTCGTTTTTTAGCAATTTCGTTTTATGTTAGGAATTGAGCCTAAAAGTAGAAGAATGTATGGCATTTATTTGCAGAGGCATTACTTTACAAGCGTAGTCTAGCGTCCATGTGTCTCTTCTGATCTGGGCAATCACTCAAGCTTTACGGCAACAGGAAAGCTGGGAAGGCATCTAACTGGAAAGCAAGTAGGCCGTTTTTCTTTTGCCCTGACGATATCGACCTTAAACTATCGTACCCGAGAGATCAAAGATTTCTTTTAGATCAGTGGAAGAACCAGAAAAGGAGAGGCTATATAAAAATCCTATTGCTTGTATGCAGAAATTTATTCAGGAAACATCAAATTTTGGTGTTGTCCATACCTTTTCAGCCCGTTTTAACTGAAAAACAGCACATGAAATATACATTTAGAATGAGGAATACTTTATTTGTGTATTTCAAGAATAGTTTTCTGTGATATAATATGAGATGTAAGAAAAGCATATTCTACTAATAAAAATAATAATAATGTAAACTTATCCCTTTGCGGTCCGATGTCGAGTGTGACTCGACATTCAAGACTGTGCATCATTTTGACTTTTTAGTAATTTATTTTTCAAATTTAATTGTTAAAAACGCCTACATAATGGTCAAGAGATGTACATTAATTTTTCAAAGAAATT
The DNA here is from genome assembly GCA_026289955.1 of Argiope argentata. Classification (NCBI taxonomy): domain Eukaryota; kingdom Metazoa; phylum Arthropoda; class Arachnida; order Araneae; family Araneidae; genus Argiope; species Argiope argentata. The sequence goes on along the minus strand of JAOUZG010043946.1, from coordinate 1,325,317 downwards.
CGACTTAAAAGAATTATATATATTTAATTTTCATAGTAATAAACAAATCTTTGTATTAGTTGAATAATTTTGCATCTAATTATTTTTCGGATTGCAAAGGATTAACACATGAAAGTAAGGCAAAATGTACCGTGAAAGGGGTATTTTAAAAATTAAAAATAAAAAAGTGAAGAATGATTCGTCAATTTTTTAAATGATTAAATTAATAAAAAAAATTCAGCCTAAAACTTTAAAATATTTGACAGTACTTTGCTACAGTGTAAGATAAAGATATTTTTTCGTATAAAAGATAAAAGAAGAATAGAAAAGTTGTATTATGATGAAGAAATTTATTTAGAATGTAGTAAAAATCCTCCTGTTTGCTTATGGCTTTTCAATGTGTTATTATCCATTTCAGCTTTAAAAAACCGGGTTTAAAACTTTAATTTAAACTGCAGATTTATTTTATTTCTTCTTCGACAATGAAATTTTAATGAACCAATGCGAGATTGAAACAAAACAGACAATTAAGTTGCTATATATTTATACAGAATACGATTCTTTTATACAAATATTTACTGCCATGGAGTAGAAATACTGATAGAACATGAATAAGATATTGCCGCAATAATAAGCAAGTTCTCTCTTCTGCTTAGAATATAGTAATAATGAGGAGATTGTGTTTGCTAAATTTCCAACGACGGATTGCACCTTTTATAGAAAGGTTTGTAGCGGAATCGATGATAGTTATTAGGTAACAAGTCGCACTTGTTTGACCATTCAGTTCTCTGGGTGCTAAGGCGGGTGGAAGTAAATAATTTATAAATTTATAAATTTTTACGAAATCCTGTTTTACAAAAGTGCTAAAAAGTTAAATACAGCTTAATATTGGTAACAACTTTTTAAAAATATATAAATATATGTTTTATATTAATTCTTGAATGATAGTCAAGTGTATTTTTTTTTTCAATTTTGTTAAACTTTATAACACTTTTTATTTTTAAATTCTTTCAGGGGCGTTTCTGTTCCTTTGAAATTTAAGTTCATGAAGGGGTTTTTTAAATCTCAAATTCAAAGCTAATTCTCATGAAATCATATTAGAAAAGATCCAAGCTTAATAATTAAGTTTTTAAATCTTAACATTGAATATGCGTTTACAATTCCTTATATTAAATTGTATTTAAATGTGTAAAGAAAAGTTAAGAAATTAATGTAATAATCTTATTAATTGGAATTATATATTTATGGACTAATTATATAAATCTTAAATTATATTTATGGTCTTTCTCTTATTTAACCATTGGATAACAAAATGTATATATATATAAATCACCTTGAATGACAACAGAATAATAAACTTTAGATTCAATGCTGAGATGTCCTACGTAAACAGAAGTAGAAGATGAATAACCGAACAAAACATTCATTTGTAATATGCCAGCAACCAAGAAAACACACCATTTATAAACAACAACAGTTCTAACGTCTCCAAATATCAAAATTCTTTTTTCAAGACTGATCAAAAAGAAATAACCGTCCTATTTCAAGAGGTGCTTTATAGAGCCATTGAAGATTCTCAGTTTCTTATTGAGAAAACTTTATTGTTACGAATTTTTCCTGAGAAAAAAGTAAAGAAAAAAATGTCTTTCAAAAATAAAAATTGCTTTGAAAAATGACAGTGGTCAAGAAATGACAAAACGATCCGTTTATTGCAAGCGCAGAGAGCATAGAATCTACGCGTTCTCTGTGAATACGACGCGGGATTTCAAGTGTCTACCCCCTCAAAACTTTCGTGCTCGACGTTGCTTGGAAGATAAATTGGTGTGGCGCCGATATCTTTGAAGGAGATTGCGGCATCTGCTCAACCTGTAGACAGGAAACAACATAGACACTAACCGAGGTGAAAACAGTAGAGGAAATGGAAAATGGACAAATAAATATTCCGCATTTCTTAAAATTACTGGAAAAACGGTCACAAAGAAATATCTGCTTCATTAACGCAAAATGTGTCACCCTTTTTTGTTAAAATAGCACACAACTACACCCTTTTACGCAAAAACAAACATTATAAATGATACCAAAGCTACATTGGAAACCTGGGCAGATATGTCAATAACTTGAGCGACCACTCACATTTATTTTATTTTTTAAACATAAAACAAATATACAATAATTATTTATAAAATAAAAAAATAATGTAAATAAAATGAAAAAAAAAACGAAAAATTTGCTTATTTTATGTCTTGAATGGAATAAAATGCACGATATTAGGATATAGGACGCGATGTCAAATGCTAGCATGAACTTATTAAACAAAGTTTAGGTTTACAAGGGCACCAAGAAAACCGAACTTCAGTTTTAGCAGGACGATTTCTTTCAAAATACTGTAAAAAGAGAGTTCAATAATGGTAAAGCTTTCTCTTTGACACCAAGCCTAAAGTAAGACAGATTAAGCAGAGCAAAGGATGCCAAAATATACATTGCCTTTCATTAGGAAAGGGTTCATCAATATAATGCGACTAATAATCATTCGCGAATGTTGTTATACTTTATTAATACATTAAATTATATACTTAAAAAATAAAGAATTTTTTATATAGATTTTGTTATTTTTGGTCAGTTAAAGATATTAGCCGTTTTCCTTTTGACGTATTTAGTAGAGGAGGAATTTAATTATAGTAGATAGAAAATTTAGCTTATTTTTAAAAACTTTCTATTTCCTTAAATCTTATTTTCTTAAAAATTTATTTCAGTAGAGCTATTTATAACGTATTCCTTAAGTTTATATTAAAAATGTATAATTTAAATTTACGAGTCAACAAATAAGAAAAGTAATTCAATAAAGTCGATTGAATTCAGTGAAATGTAATATTTAGTTATGAACTGAAGACAAATCTGTTACTAGCATATCAAATAAATTTAATAAAAATAGTTTTTAAAAATACACTGTTATTATTGTACACATATATAATGAATTCTTCCGCATTTGAGTTATAGTTTTCATTATTGTAAGCATTATCTACACACGAAATGGATGTTTCCAGATTCACTACCAAGTGGCAAGATGACTAAGGGATCAAAATTTAATTATATTAATATGTTAATAGAAAATTAAATTTTGAAAACATTAAAATATTGTGTGAAAATTTCAAAATTCTATCAATTTAGGAAATGAATAAACCATCAATTGCAAAAATACCACCTTAACGGAAATACAAAAATCTTCTATCAAAAATAAAAACAAGAACAATTAGTAATTTTTCATTTTTAACCATCTTGTTTAAAAAAATCGTAAAAATCACTTTTAATTATCATATGTACAATTTGACGGAAAAGAAATACTAAAGATTTCTCCAATTCATTCAGAACAGCTGATTCGTAAATCAGAGGTCCTAATTTATTTGGAAGTGTTACATATATATAGTGCCTGTGATTAACCAGTAAAAACGAATAAATCATTCAAATCAGAGGATATTTAATAACTAGCAAATAAAATCTGTTACCGAAGAATAAATTAAGAAGCTTCAATAAAACTTAAAATAAAGCATGTATTTTTCCTTCACAGAATATTCTTATTAAAAATATATTATATGCCATTAACTCCTAAGAAATCGACAAGAATATAATAAAAAGATACTTAATTGACCCTGCATTCAGAAGTAACTGAGGAAGGAATTCTGAAATCTAAATAAGATTCAAAACACACCCAAAGAAAATTATTATTCTTTTCCGAAAAAAAAAGTTATATTATATATATATATAATTAAGATAGAATTGCTTTTCTTAAAAGCAACAAAATCATAAAAAGAATTTCAAAATATAAAACAAGATTTTTTTCTTAATTTCAAAATTGACTCATTTAAAGGACTTGGTGAGTTTTTAAGATATTCTCTCTGAAATGTCAAATATTAAAGCAGAATTTTAGCTATACTAAATAAAATAATTATTTATTTTATTTACTTATAATAAATGAAATTTTTTCTTTTGAAATTTAGGATTCACTTATTAATTTTTTTAATACTTAGAGAAAAAAATGTTTAGTGTTGAAGTAGAGTTAAAAGTTAAAAATAAAAGTTAATAGAAATTTTTAAAAATGTTATTTTCAGTGAAAAAAAAGTGATTAACCTGAGAAATAGAAATTTTTAAAAAGTGTGATGCATTTGATGTGATTTCCGCTTGATTTTAATTTTTATCTATACTTAGGATTCAAAGACGTAATGTTTTCATATATTTACGAATAAAACTTCTGAACATACTGCTTCAAAAAACACACTTCGAGCTTAAAAAGTCTCTCCTTTTCAGTACTATTTTATTATTAGAATATTTAAATAATCTTAACTATTAAATGGAAGAAAAAATTCAATTTCTTTTCTCAATTGATCAATTTTCGATTATATCACAAACCAAATAATAATTCGTTACTCATTTTTCAGAATATAACTTAAATTTCTAATGTCTACACACAATTTTAATATAACTTACTACAGATATTTTCAAACAACTAATCATTAATAGTGTATTATAATCCGATTTTTATTAAAAATATCTAAAATACATTGATTTAAAAAAAATCATATCCATTACAAATTAGGTATTAATGAAATTTATTCGGAAATAAATCCTTTCATCTTTTTATATAATGAACATACAGCAAATTTCATAAAAAAGTCCATGGTATTCTTGTATATAAATGTTACTTTTTATGCACGAAAAAAATATTACGAGATTTTAAAATAAACCTTACTTTTATTTTTTAGTGAATGATTTTAGAAAAAATTCCAGTTTTGTACGTTTTATGATGACTTATAAGGCATGCCAATTCAATTTTGATTTGTTATGAATTATTTGAAGGTTTCATGGCTCAAAAAAGCTCATTTATTTTCTTCTTGAAAATAAGAAGCTAATAATTACCATTGCTTTTTTTCATCTTCAAGATTTTCTTTGAGATTAAAACAATAAAAACTCGGACAGTATTCCGTGAAAGCTTCTGATAATCACATCTCAGCCAACAAAGCAATTCTTTGCAGGTGAGAAACTACAGATAATTAATGCAAATGATTTTTCCATTTTTTCTCCTTTTATTCAATAAAAAAAATAAAGTACAACAGCACATGCATCTCAATTTAATATTCGAATTTAATACATCAAAAACTAATAAGGATGCTAAGCCGAAATCCCATCTCTCGGAAGATAGACATCAACAAAAAAAACTCATAAAAAAAGTGAAAGAACAGTCTTATTCAAACTCCAAACAAATCGGAAGAAATCAAAATAACACGCAAGACGAAAAGCCAAGTTTTATTTTAATCACCTCGTTAAATTCAAAAGAAGCAGCGTTACGGAAAAATAGAAAGAAAATTCCACGTCAACAAAGGTTAATCCCCAAATACCAGAGCTATCTATCTATCTGAAGTTGAAGCGTTAGTTGAATTATTCCGCCTATGGCCTTCGGCACACTGGAATTGATTAGGACAGAAAGAATCTGTTCTCTCAAGATCTTTCGTTTATAGAACTTATTTTGAGAAAAGTGGTACAAAAGTAATGCTTTCATTCTTTCTGTCCTTCTTTGATTTTTCCAAACACAATATATTTCATTTTCAAAACATTAACACGTATGGATAAGCACCTTATCCTGCGTTGATTAAAACTAAAATGCAACGTCGTTACACGTATAAATATTTATGCTTGTTAAATTTAGAATCATTATGGATTGTGTTTCTGGACTTTATTTCCTATTTTTGATACTGCTGAGGATGTTCCTCAAAGGAAATTAACGATAATGAGTCCTCTTGAATTTTAAAAGAAATCTGAAGACAAATGAGAATGCAAATGATAAAACGTGAGCCAAATTGTTCTCAAAAAGAAACACAAATAAAATAAAGAATGAGTTACTACCCTGGAAGCTAATGATCATTGATTTAGAAACACAATGGTATATATGAGCACTTTTTCTGGAATCTGATGAATCTTTTCACCACTTAAGATCATCAGCATAAATTGTATTGGAGTGAATTTGTTTAAGAATTTAATTGTGAAGCATGCATAAAACAAAGATTTTTGAATAATATTGGAGAAAGAGTGTTAGTATTTGACATTGTTTTGCAAGTTGATACCAGTGATTTTATATTTAAAAGAATGAGATTTTAAATACATTGAAAAGTTTGGAATGAATGTCATTTGAATTAAGAATGTTCAATTTGTTTTATGATTCTGAAGTCTTAATTATTTAAGATTTCTTTTTACAATTCATATCCAAAGAGTAAATTCGCGCATTTTTTTTTATAAATCTGGTAATGAATAACCGAAATAATTATTTATTTATTAAAACATAAACCTAAAATTAGAAATAAGTGATCATTTGAAAAACCCATCAAGTCTAAATGCAAAATTAATTTTAAGATCCCAGCTGAAAAAAATTGTTCATTATCTTTCATTAACTTTTTCAGAAACAATTATTTCATGCAAAAAAACTTTCATTAATTTTTGTTTTCAAATGAGGAAAATATCCTTGAAAAAAGATGAATCACAAATATTTACTGCACAAAATGAAAGTCAAAACAATTTTCAAATAACAAGAAAGATGTTGGTTAGACCTTGAAAATCTCGTCGCATGATGCATTACAACATGCCGAGTAACCACAATCCGATTTCTTTGATAATTCGCATACGATTCTGCCAAGATAAAATTTCACCAATAAATCAAGAGGTAATGTACGATTTAAATATTTAAAGCAGTTCCTTGGAAAATATCTTTTGGGAAATGAGCTCGGTTCCCGGAAAAACGTCTTAAGGGATTTTGTAAAATAGAGAAATATTCAGTATGATGGAAGAAAATTATCATAATGCAACATATTTTAATGTAATTAAAGGAAATACTTAAAGGCTTAGCTTAACGAACATCTTTCACAATTTCTGATATTAAAAGAAAGTTAATTAATAACTTTGTATACATAACTATACATATGATAAATACATATCTATATATGTTCTTCATATTTTAGAAAATATATCCAGGCTGGATGCAACACTCAAAAAAGTAAAAGAGGTCGAAATGGCAGTCATTAATTTCAAAATGCCATTTGAAATCCGCTTATTAAACCGATACAGAATTTACGACGATGAAGTTACAGTATTGCAATCCTAATTAGAACTTCACTTTCGCTTAGATCAAACAGCATCCGGTCTGAGCAAATAAGGAAAGACAGTTTTGGATTATCTGAGCCGTGGTCAGATAACGAGGATAATATATATGCCTAGAAATCTCGTCAAAATCGGGCACCACAACCATAGGATGATGTTTGACTTCTCTGGATTTTAAGAGCAGAGATCAGAATATATATTTTGGACCTTTAGTAATAAAAGGATTTGAGCCAATGATCCGCTTGTGCCGCATCTATAAGGATTAAAATAATCAATTTCACTAAACACGTCCTTTTGCTCATAGTTTTGAATGAGATATATTTGGTAGTTTCTAAACTTTTTAGTGATCTATGGTTCTTTGCTTATATATTTATGCTACTTGTTTGAGTTCATGATCACTATAGCCACTTTAATTCCACAACATTAA
>JAOUZG010043946.1:1211196-1317761 GCA_026289955.1 Argiope argentata | reverse complement strand
ACAATTACACGAATGCAATTCAATAAATGTCACACTTGCAATCTACAAAACGACAGAATGCTGTGAGAAAGCAGTTTTATAAATTAATTTTTCCGGTTTAAGATTCAAAAGATTGGGGAGATAATAAAAATTCCACCGATGCTGTCAAAATGATTTACGACTATCTAGTGGAAAAAGAAATAGAATTCGCTTTCCTGTGAAATGTAAAAGAATTAATTTTTCATAGGTACCACAATTCTACGTTCTCTTAATTCAAATATAAGCTGCAATTAATTACTTTTTATTATCTCAACCTTAGGTAGCCTACAGTTCTTCAATTTATAAACTATATCTCTCTCTAACACTATACGTAATTAAGGAATTTAAATGAATCATTTCAAATGAAGAAGTGAATGTTTAATCACATACCGGGACATGAACATTAAATTCAGTTTAAAAAGCTATTAATTTTCATTAAAATAATTTGAGACTATTTAAACCATATAAATTGCCGTCTAACAACATTATACCAATTACACCACAGAGCTGGCCCAGGCCGTTTAAATCTCTTCAGTACCGTTAGAATAACCAGGCTATATTTAGTTGCAGTTTCTTTGAAAGTGCTCATTTGTAAACTGTCATCTCGCTAATCTATGCTGAGAATACGTACCCTCGGTAGTGGATATAATTGTGGGAAATTAATTTAATTTAAAATCTTGAAAGGAGAAAGATTGCTGACGGTGGAAAATGATTTTAGTTCCTCCCCAAGACGCATTAAAATAAATGTAGTAGAATCAAACCATATGTCATCTGGAGGCAGTTTCAAACAAGAATGGCAAACGTTATTTGAAATGTTTGAATAGACCGGTTTATTTCCAAAATTACATCCAGGTCATTCTAAGTCTTCCAACAGCAGCTATTTTTAATTTCGATTTTCTCTGATCTTCCTTTTTTTCTTCTTCTTCTTTTTCTATCACTTTTGTAACAAGGTAAAGTAAATGCAAAAAGGAAAAGGCGCAAATTCGCTTTTTAGAATTAGATAAGCGAGTGGTTGATGGGGAGAGCATGTGGCAGGGAGTAATGGACGTTTCCAGAAAGAAAAAAAAATCACATCCATTAAGAGATTTCCAAACAAATCATTTCCCAAGTAAAAATTCAGGTATTCGGGAAATGGGAAACATTTACGCATTTCAACCAATTTCATCCTTACTGAACATTTTCTTTTAATCCCCATTTTTATTTTGATATATTTTATCAAAACATTAATCGGCATTTTAGAGTAATGTGTGTTCTAAAATATTGCATACTATAAATAATTCTCGATTCTCCAGCATTTGGGTCTCCAATATTAATTGTATATCGCTTCTCCTTCATAGTGACTGCTGCAATTTAAAAAAATAATGTATTAAAATTAATTTTGCATTATTTATATATATTTAACCTTTCTTTAAGAGTGTTGAAGAAAGAATGTCAAAATGTCGTATAATAAAATATTTTTCCCCGTTGTATCATACAGAAATTATTACTTTTAGACCATCATACGAAAATCCATAATTTTATATTGTTTCATATGGAAATAATTTTATGATAAATGCCGTGCTGCAAATAATAATAATAATAATAAAGAGGAAAAAAAAGAATGCATACATAAGTTTTTATGCATGATGTTTCATTTTTAAAACAGCGAAATACGCCTTTTATTTAACCTCGCTCATATTATTACATTTCTATTTTCAACTTTTTGCACTGCTTAAGTAAACAACAACCGCTTTTAATACAAACGATTTTGAATAAAGAATATTTTCTTACAAAAATATGAAAAACGGCAACATTTTGTTTACTGCAGTGCAATGAATGATTTATTCTTATAATACAATCTAATAATTTTAATTTTGCAACTGCAGTGCCATAATTCTTGTTTTCAGAAAAAATGCCCATTAATTTATTAGAATTTGACATAGTAGCTTTAATATTTTCCCAAATCAATTATTTGACTATTTCCAAACAATCATTTGACTAAACTTTGACCAATTTTTTAAGTAGTTATCAAGAAACTGTATTAAACACATAAGAAAAGCCAAATGAAATATATTATCTACTATTTTTGAAGCTTATATTTCTATATATTAAAGAAAAGTTTCATAGACTGCTTTAAAAATTTTGAACAGAGAAAGTCGATCAAAATACAAAGAAATCCACTTTGGTGCAACATAGATAAAATTTAAATCTTTAGATACCTTTAAAAGTCCATTTCACAAAAATTTGCGAAAAATTACTGAAACATTCCTAATTAGCTGTCACAAGTTAGTAGAAATATTAGAAGTATCACACACAAGTTAGCATTCAGCTTTTAGCTGCAACTCTGCGAAAACTAAAGCGCTAATACATTATGTCTAAATAATAAATCATGTATCATATACAAGCCACTCTAAAAAATCGTTTTATTAAAAACCAAGCAGCTGTTTGGAAATATTTTAAAGCGAAACTACTGAAATACAAAAAAGGCAGAGATGGCCGAGTGTCAGCAAACAGGAAATGGGGCCTGCTGTTTATAAAAATTGGAAGGTAATCTACTTTTAACTCGACTTTACAAAAGTATTCGAGGCAATTTAAAGGTTTTAGTAGCAAGGAAATGCACTTTTAATAAGAAGTTTAAGTGTTTGTTGATGTTACAAAGAAGATATTACTGATATTATTCCGGCCTCGGGGCGCGATAAACTTTTCCGGAAAAAAGACATTTCAGCAGTCACTTTGGAGAAAATGGGGGGAAAACTGGAAACGATTCCGAGCTATAAAAGCAAACGGGGATGGAGAAATTTTGCTTTCATTAGGCATGTATGGACGATAATATTCATGTAATACATGTATGTCTTCCCTCAGGCAAATAGAAGAGAGGGGTTGCCCATAAAGTACAATTTTTTTTAAAATAACTTGCATATTTTTTCTCTCTCCCCCTCTCTCTTTTTTTTAGTTCTACAAATTTCTTTCTGTCTTCAAAGCTGCAAAAAATTCGGGTTTTATTTTCTGGATAAAAAAGGAAGTCATTATTTCTGAAAAAATATATTAAAACCTTCCAAAAATACTTTTCACAAAAGGGTTAAAGAAAAATATGTAGCAAAAGTGGAATATTTAAAAGCGAAAGAAGCAATAAGGACATATGCTCTAACTGTTACTATTAATAAAGTAGCATCTTCATAAATATTCTTATATACAGACATCTGTTATGCATATAATATACTTTAAGTATATCGGAAATTGTACTGTTTTACAGGGTGATTTAAGTATTGTGACTGTTTTTAGTTACATGTTAAATATGCAGTAAAAAATTATCTATGTTTCATATATAAAGATTTATTTTAATCATTGGAAGAAATTCGTGGCAGTTATTTGAATTTTGCTGTTCTAAGTTATCTGATGATTAAAACAAAGTCATCAACGAATGCCTATAAGTGTTCTCCAGGATTTCAGTTTTCCAAAAGCATTAACTTATTTACCGTTCCAGAAGAGGAAATCTGTTCAGGAATCTTGTGTACAGTCTTATTCAGCTTTGAGAAATCTGAATAATTAATACTCAATATATAAAAATATCTTTTTTAAATTCTTACCATTTACCTTTCCTACATCTTGTTTCCTACATAATTTTTATATATATTGGATGCACCGTTTCACCCGTTCTCTAAATTATATCTCAAACTACATTTTTTTTTTTTTTTTTGTAAATATATCATTATGATATTTCCGGTTTCAATTTCATTTATTTTATGTATCTTGTTTTTGTTTTGTATAATCTTTTTTATTATATATCGGTTTATCTTTTTCATTTCTTCTTTATATCACGCAAATATTATTTGCATTCTTTTTATGTACTTTAATGATTATATATATTTTTTTCTTTTATGTTTTACTTTCTTTATTTATTTATTTTAGTTCTTATTAAGTTCATATTCATCGCATGTATTTATCGTTATTTCATATTTTGCTATGCTTGCTACTCACCGATTCTTGCCGGTTCTATATTTTTTAAGTAAGCTGGAATAATACTAAAAAGAAAGAGAAGAAAAAAAGAAAATCCTTCTTACTTTTAGTTGATTTAGAGGAGAAGAAAGAGCGTTGGCGTTTTTGAGAATCGAAAAACATTGAAAATAGTCGAGCAACACTTCCTGGATGTTTAAGAAAATTACCGGTTTGGTTTCGTTTGGATTCAATTAACTTGTTAACTAAGTATTGGATGGCATCTTCAGATAACAGTCCCTCATGAAATCTAAACTTTTTGGACGGGAAATTTTGGTCTTAAGGCAGAGGGGACTAACCGGGGAGGACAAGAAGGATACAAATGCTCCGAGCAACGCTTTTAGGGGACACCATGGTGATAAAACGTTTTTGTCAGAAAACCAACTTTTAAAGTCAAATATGGTGAAGTGACAGAAAAACAGTAGTATACCCCGGGCAATGTTTATTTTTCCTAAGCTACAAATGACGATTTGGGTGAAAAAAAATCATTTTTGGCCTCCAGTGCCAGTTGCTCTTGCTATACATCTCTGGATGTTAAGTCTTTGCTAAAGGATTTTCTCCAGGATCTTTTTCGATGGTTGAGAGAAAAGTGACAGGCACCGGAAGATTCTTTTACTTTCTATTGAAATAGGTCAATTACTCTATTTTTTAAAGATGATCTAGAGGCACTTTTGAAAAAAGAATATAGAAGATTAATAATATCATTGTTGATTTCTTTTAGCATGATAAAATGCATTGAACCATACCCAAGAGCTTTTTTTCATTGTCGACTTTTTCAGGTTCATTTCATTTCATTTCATTTCATTCTTGGAGATAGCCGGTTCCGGGGCCAAAGGGGAAACAAGGAGAGTTGCAAAAATGGTGTATAAGGCTGGAGGGAAAGTTCTTTTTGGATAGAAAGTGCAAAAGGGTTGGCATCATTTTTTATTGATAACGTAAGGTGTGTGAAGAGATCTGCTAGAGGATGTCTATTTTCGACGATAGCTTTGTATAGTTGCTCGAAGGGATCTGTTGCTCTACAGCGCGTTTCAGAAAGATTTCTTTTCACCATCTTTTTCACATTCTGCATTTTTCTTATTAAAAGCTATTTGTAATCTCTATTTATCATCATCTTCCCTCTTTTGATATCTTTAGCTGAAAGCTTGGACTTTCTTTTCCCTGATTTCTACGTTCTGATTCCACCAAAAGACGTTGACTGTATTTTTCAGCATTATAATATCGTTAAAAAAATTGCTTTACTGTTTTTCTATTACGGGTCTCATATTTAAATAGTTGCTGCATATATTGATTATTCTATTTCATGTAAAAGAAGTTCTTGCGGCTTTGAAGAAAATGCAGCATAGGACATGCATAATTGTTCACAATTAAGTAAAAACAATATTTTGGGCAAACTTACAAGGTATAAACAATCTGTGTATTTAATAAAAAAAAGAATTTAAAACGAATAAATTTATTTCAAAAATCGTTGATACCCATAGTTCTATGTTAAAAATTTGCTTCGAATCCGGCATTTTTTATTATCGACACAGTATGGTTTTGAAACACGTATATTTCACAAAAAGATGTATTTTCATAAGAGTAGATAAATCAAATTTATTATTCGATTCAATATTTCTACCTTCATTTAGTTTTATTTTTTAAAATTAAAAATGAGTTATTTCCTTAAATTTTAATGTCATTAACTTTCAATCAGGTGTGTGATTTTAATGAATGAAGCAGCATTCGCAGCTAAAGCAAACTTCAGCTATCAATAAATTAAATTTCGTCTAATCTAGCAATGAATTATCACAATGAAATCACGAATAATATCTTCTGAATTTACTATTAGACACTATGAAAGTTGAAAAATAAAGGTGATTTTATCTTACTTAACTAACTGGTCTTATATTTTTCTAACAATTTTCTTCTGTACATCAATTTTAATTATTAAATTTTATCCATCAGTTCTGCAATAAAACAGAAAAGAATTTTAGTTTTCCCCCCTTATGCCTCAGGATATGATATAAATTAATTTGGGAGTTTCACGAACTAGCGTTATTATACACCAGTAAATATTAATCATCTGCAGAGATAATTAAAGGAATAAAATAAAATTTGTGAATAACACAGTTTATTCCGCAGTTCTTAAAAAGTAGTAAAGCAAATCTATTAATTTAGAGGACTGACAAACCAAAGTTTATTATATTCCTAGTCTCAGACACTTGAACTGTTTAAATAAGTTTACTTTTTTTATTTGCATCTTTTTAAACTGCACGTTCTACGTAACTTTTATTTATGAAACTGAGCAAATTCGTCTTACAGTTCAAATGCTGTAATTTTATAGCGCATAGTTTTTTCTTTCAACGTCGCATTTTCGACGGTAATAAAACTTTGCCGAAGATACAACTGAGATCTTACTTCTCATTCACGGCTCTTAAACAAGGAGATCGAGTTTTACACACTACCATTTCATCATTTGTCATTGGAAAAAAAGTATATATTCGTATATCTGAAAGCGAAAAAAAATGTAATAAATAAAATCCAATAAACCGCAAGCAGTCAACGTTTAAATTATGCCAGTGTCACCGTCTTATCCATAAATGCATGTGTTTCTATCTCAACGCAAAAGAAAAGGAATTTCTCTCGGTTACTCAGGAAAGTGGAGAGGGGGGGGGGGTCTAGATGCATCATCCATAACTGCACCTGGCCCCACGGTTCCTCAGGATTCTTGAAGACCCCTCCCTGGAACAAGGGATGGCCCAATCGATGGCGCCCCTCTATTGTGGAGTCCGTCTGTCTGTCCCCCTCCTTGCCCCCGTTTCGAACATGTGCGACAGAGTGTGAACTGGCAGAGGGGTGGGAGGCAGAAGGAAAAGTCCAGCTAAGCGTGTCATGTCCCACAAGCTAGGGGGCTTCCGGCTAGCTTCATTTATATTACGTCAGCTAGGAAGATTGTGGGAGAAAGCTAGTCTGGACCATTCTTCAGATACCTTGGGCAGGGCAAAAAAACTAAAATCAAGTTCAACCAACCGTTCCTTCCTCTAATATCTCGGCTTTCTTTCGATACTCTTCGGGGGGCCAGAGATGATGGAGTGAAGAAAGAAGGATAGAACCGATACTGGAGTACGAAACCGTTAGGGACTGAGAGACTCGTCATTAATTACCCTCTCTCTCCTTCTCACCCTCTTTCTTTTTATTTTTTAAAACTTGGAATATGCATGGTTTATGAAAATAAAACTGTCCATAAATGAAGGATAAGTAACCTGTCGGGAATGTCTAGATTAAATATAATCGTATCGTCGTAGGTCGTGCATTGATAATGAACTAAGGTTCAAAGGGCATTTCATTAATCTTACATCATCTGCCAACTAGTTACTGTACAGCATTTGATTTATTGAAATATCTTAGTTGATAATCATTCAGGTTCCTCCGCACCTCCTTTAATCAATCAAATACTTAATGCAGAAAAAGGTAATAATTCAAAGTACAATGATTATATTTGACATTAGTTTAATTTTTATAATTTAATCATTATATATGCAGAATTAAATGAAGCTTAGTTTCATGGTTTAGTTTAAAAGTTTCACTCCATTAAATAATTTTAAAATATAGAGCGATAAAATACGATAATAGTATATTTATTTATTTAAATACAGTACTCGGTATTTGAAAAAAAAATTTCAACAAGAATAAATTTTATCATTATTTAGAAATTAATACAAGATAATAATATGCATTTAAAAATAAAAATAATAAAAGATTCCTCTAAAATAAGTTTTAAAAAATTACTTCTCGAAGACAATATATTTTTTTCAATCACTCATAATTTATTCTCATTTCAAATATTAGATTCACGTATACTCATCAAACAAAACAAAAAAAAGAAAGAAATATCTCATGAAATCATTAAAAAGATTATTTTAAACCAGCGGACAATTTCGTTTAAGCTGACAGTTTCATTCATTCAAATCCTTATTTGTTATAATATTCTTTGCTTCTGTCAAAGTCATTAAATAAATCTGCATTCAATAAGAAAGCAATTAATAATAAAATCAATGCGAAACAAAACCCCATGCTTGTATAAAACATTCGTCAGTAATCTTTTTCATATATTTTTTATGAGCGATATTAAAGAGAGAGGGGGCTTTCAAAAAAAAAAGAAGAAACTCATTTCTGTTATTAATGAAGCTATTCTTTAAATTAATTATATTTTATGCAGTCACTCATCATAATGTAACAGTTTTAAATGGAATACAATTTTTATCTGTTTTCTTCGTAATTTTTTAAACTTTATCCAAAGATTTAATTCATCGCTTTCTTTTTGATAAGCAATAACGGTTAGCAGTTTGTAGCCCCAGGGATTGCACATTACAAGGCTTTTCTTTTAATATCGCGTTAAAATAGTTTTACATCTCGAAACGTTTTTTTAGCAAAATGAACTTATTAATGATTCAATTTAAATTTTGTTTTATTTTAGTAACATTATGAGACTGTTCAAATTTATATTTCTTTATTTTTAATATGTATATCGTTGGAAAAAGGATGAAGATAGTAAAATTCTTTTAAAAAATAAACTATCATAATCAATTAAATATTTCCTTATTTATAAATAAAAACATTTGATTTTTTATGAATGATTTTAAGGAAATAAAACGCAACAAACTAATATATTAAAAATAAGTACTTTACAGAATATTTCAAGTGGAATATATAAAAACCTATTCGAAGAATAATTAATATTTTCAAAATATTAAGAATAATTAATGATATACTTTGACTAGTTTATTAGTGGTTTCAATAATTCCAAGTAAACACACTGTTAATTTTTAATTAATAAGATTTGTATTTTTTTAGAATTTTATTTATTTTCTTACTAGGTTAATAACATATTTTAATCGATTTAATACTTGTTTTCTCCTTCAGCCCAGTGGTCCCAGGCACCTACCTAGTTGGAAATACACAAATGCTGCCAAATCCAAAAATTTTAATCTCCCATCCAAGAAGAGTATTACTGATTATTAAACATACTCTCAACTTATTACTAGATATTTTATAATTGATTTTCAATTCTTCAGTAAGCTAATATATTTCAAAACAAAAATCGCTATTTGAATTTTTCTAGGTTTCCTGAATATTTCCAAACTTCTTCAAAAGTAATAAGGATTCATTAGTTTCTCAACCAGTATTAGAGTCAATGTACACATCTAGATCCTGAACTCAAGAAACAGACTATTGCAACCAGAAAAGACATAAATATCTTTATGGAATTACGACAATTTTCTTTAAGATCAACTATAATTATTGCATCAAATGAACGGTGAACCAAATGATAGAAAGCGTTAGTTGATGAACCATGTTACCAAGCTAATACAATTATTCAACAAAAACGCACGAGAGCATCATCGAAGTCTGGCTATAACAAAGAAAGTAAAGAACTCGCTTCAAGTGACAATAAAAAATTTTTTAGATGTATTAATAAGAAATGAGTTCTTGAACAATAACCGATAAATTAGAAAATAACTTTTAAGCTTTATTTTTAGCAAGCCTGAAATAGGTATCATATATATAATTCAGATTTATAATGAGTTATTTATCTGCAGAAAATAAGAGGACATTTTTAAATATCGTGTGAAGATCTTTCATTTTGTCCAGGCAATTGACTGTGAATTAATGATAAGGACTATTCAAAGAAACAAACAGGTAAGAAGAATTTATAGTCGAAAATACTTAGATATTTTACAGCATTCCTTATATTATATTAAAATATTTATTTACAAATGCATAGAGTATACTATTCAATAAATAAATAATATAATAATAATAACCCTACTTCAGCCCCTTATACATTCATTGACATATAGATATCCAAGCCACCTAACTAATTGAAAAAATTTACCAAAAATAAATAACTCGCAATAACATAATGATGTCTGTATTAGAATGATGATCGGTTACTGATTCAGAATATTCTTAATTAACAGCATTAATTAGGAATTAATTAACAACATTCCTACCCTTAATATATCCTCAAAATGGTCTTAAGGTAATAAGAAGGTGTTAATTTATATCATAAGTAATTTAATGATGTATTAATTTATTTGCAAATAACCAATAAAGTTCATCCCACGAATGTTAAACTGAGGTAAAATGACATGAAGTGCTTGATTAAAAATACAAAGAAGAGAAAGTAATAAATAATTTTGCAATTTTTCCAAGTAAATTTCTACTAGCTTTATTAGAAGTAAACACATTTATTTACTGTGAGCAGAGTTTATCGCCAATAAATCTAAAATATCACTCCGCACTTTCTTCTCTTAAACATTCACTGACATGTCGACATCCGAGCAGCCTAACTGCCTGAAGCAATTTATCTCGGACACCCAATAATTGGGACACTTTCGGCTTTGTTGTCTAACCCGCGAATCCCGTCACAGGGCAGATGCTGTTTCAGATCATTCCTAATTACCGACATCCCTGCCACCAAAACATCCGCCAATTCGAGTAAGGTTCGGAGAAGGCAGCTTGCTAACATACAAAAAGAGTGCTCTCGGATACGCTGAGAATTCCGTTATCGATTGGATGGGTCACACGGATCTATCTCATTCCTCCCCATCCTCTCCAGAAGGAATCCAGCCCAATGCGAATAATAGGAGTTGGTACGAAGAAGCGAATCAGCCATTCGTTCTTTCAACTCCTTGCACTGCTACTGCTGTTACCCCAGACGTTTGATTATGGCTAAAGACAGAAACGGGCCCGAATGAGGAAAAATTCATTCATACAGTTATGGATGATATAAGGGAGCTCAAGAGAATCAGATCCCTTCTGGGATAAATGGTCGCTGGAGAAGATTACGTGATGAGAAAGGACAGGGGGAATAGTATCCACAGGATGATAAGTTGGTGGACGTTCCAATCATTTCCATGAATAGGATCTTATTATTGCCGATGCAAATGTGATATTTGGCGGATATAAATTAATAGTTGGGGATTTCATTTTGGAGAAATAAAATAGTCAGTTCGTAAAGAACTGGGCACGCTTCAAAAAGTTTATTGTGAATAAACATCATCAATTAATGTCATCTGATAAAAACTATTAGAAATTATAGATGAAACTCATCTATCATACATTAGAACGCATAGTTTCAGTACTTCGATATTCTTATATAATCTCTTATGACTATTGGTCACTGAATATAATACTAGAAACTTATTTTCGATTCTGAAATCAAGGTCGATACTAATTTGTGTAAGAGTTTTGTTAAATATATAGCTGAAAAAATTTGAACACTTCCATTCATTTTAATTCGTTGAATGAAAAATTCATCCTATCTTGTTTTGAAGAAACAAAAAGAAAACATTTATATAAAAAATCTGAAAATTCGTATTAAGGTTTAAAAGGGAAATATTCTTTTTCCGTAGAATATTTCAGAGAAAATAGAACCTACGTCAGAGTTATATTGAATAAAAAGTAATAGCTGATTGATTTTGTTTTGAGGTATTTTTATCACTATAATGAATAAGTGAAAATTATTTGCAAACTTTTCTTCTGCTATTACTAAAAAATAATCTGAAGGAGAAAACCTTTTGTTTTAGTTTTGAAACCAACGTTATTACCTTATATCAATAAACGGCTATAATAAAATCATTTGAAATACCCCGAAGAAATAATGAACAATCGCATCGCATAAAATGAATTAATTCCACAGTAAGATTATAATCTAATAATTAGCAACTTTTTTTAAAAAAAGGCTATTTTTTAAAAAGAAATAGAACATCAGAATTTTGTGCTTGAATCATTTCACCCATGAGAAACATATGTAATTTGTCAAAGCCTCCTTTTCTTCAAAAAAATTTGACCTAATCAAACGCTATTGCAATTTATGATATGCATTTTTTTTATTTTCAGCATGTTTTAACACTCAAACTTCCTTCGACCATTCTAAACATCAACTGGCGTTCTAGCTTAGGTGTAGCATGTCTTCCTCGCGATTCCTGGGCTCGAGTTCTGGTTAGGGCATGGTTGTTCTCTTCTATCTGTGAGGTGTGTGAAAGTGCCCCGCTGTAAAAAGGGGTTGTGCAAGCGAGCGCGTGTGTATGCCATTTTCATATGGGCTAGAAGTCAAGCTTATGCCCTCAGGTGTTCAAGGGTCTTTACCCTATGCAGCGCCTGCCCCCTCCCCGCCCTTTCTGCTGTAACGCGGACATGACACCACCATTCTGAACATCTATCGATATTCTCAATAGAAAGACGTATGACATAACACAGCAAAAATGCCCTTAATCATTGTATTATGTTCATTAGAATCGAGAGAGCTTGGATCGATATTTAACTTTAGAATATCCAAGTTTACACTTGAGAGATAGAGCATAGGACTGGCAAATATATGGCTATCTACTACAATACGAAGGAATTAGAGATATGGCGCAAATGCATAGTTGTTACAAAGCCCTTGAATTATTGCAGGTGGTATGTGAGAGCATTAACATTGAAAACACTGCAATAATTGGCCGCTGTGGGTTATTCAAATCAATAAGTGAGGATTTGGAATTAGTATACAGTCATTTACAATCTGTTCTGCCATTACAGATATGGCAATGAATTATATTTGTTGATGTATGCTCTGTGCAAAACAGATCATTCCGCATTTAAAAGACTTTCAACTGCATTTATAATTATATTATAAAGATAAAACCCTTCATTTGCTTACAATTACATCCCTAAATAACAGTCTTTTACTAATTAATTCAGATTGCTCTGTTTGACTGACATATTGGATATTTTATTCCAATATTTACGATAATGACATAGAAACTCTCATCCAGCTGAAGTGTCCAAGTAAACAGATAATAATATTGTTATGTGCTCAAAGTGCCTCCCATTTTGGAGCCACCCAAACACAAGATATCCCCTTTAGGAGGTATGTTCAACATCAGCGAAGGACCCATTAACAAGGCATTATCCCTTATTGTTATATTTTCGGGAAAAGCTAGAGCTACAATACTGATCCGAGTTACTTCTCGATCCTTAAACTTGAAGTGCCTTCTTCACAGGAAATAGGAAATTTTGGTACTGACGTATCAGACCGTCTTCACCAACGATCGCCAAAGGTTTAGTAACTCATTGGCGACGGATTTAAATTTGGCGATAAGGATCAACGGATTACACCATTGCTGGATTGCCATAATTGGCGCTTTAGCAACTCATTGGCGATGACTTCAAATTTGGCGATAAAGTTGGACTGTCTAATACGTAAGTATCGAAATTTTAAGGTAGAATAAATCAAACTAAAAACTATTAGATAATAGCGCATTAGCATATTGAAGTTATAGTTTGAATAATAGCACATACTTGGATCGGTAACTTTAAGCCAAAATATGTCAAGCCAAATTTCGACTTTAAAAAAATCTCTAAAAACATATTACTCTTTAACCTTAAAGTGCATGGTGATAGCCGAAATAAATTCCTCTAAAGAACATTATTACTAAATATGTTACAAGTAAATTAAATTATCTGCATTTTATTATATTTAACAGAAACGCTATTCGATATTTTCTTTTATCATGTGATTCTCAAATAAAAGAAGCATTTGTTTAACTTTAATTATGAAATGAATATAATTTAATACGCAAGTCTTTCGCATAACTTGTAGCCGAATCAACGAACTGAATAATGAGATCTTCTCTTTCTCTATATCTTAGATCTATTTTAAATATTGACATAGTACTGTTCAAGCAGCTACCTATTCAATGTGTGTTTTAAATATTAAGGCTAGCATTTAAGCTAAATTTTGAGAATTATAATAGCAAAAAGGAGTTGAAAATTTGTTTTCAGTTGAACTTATCTTGACAAAACACTCAATATAAAAGTGTCTACATACTAATCTAAGAACAAAAATAAAGATACGGTTATCTTTTTTGAATTTATATAGAATAAATAAAAAAAATGCAATCAGACTACCATTAACATTAGATACGACAGTTGATATTAATACCAAGAAATTATTTTAATAAAATATTATTTAACTCAGAGAAATCTATTTGTACAACAAAACATTAACAACGAATAAATTAGGTGTAAATATTTTTAGATTAGTATTAAACGAACTGCAACGCCATCTCATTCGGAAATAAAATTTACGAATATGAAAAATTGATTTGAATTTATTACTATTGAAATATTAATCTTTTTCAGAGGCTTTCAGCGATTAATAATTTTTTGGCAATAATTCTACCGCAGTTTATGCAGAGCATTTCCGTTTCAATTTTTTTTAGATCCGATATGATCTTTTCTTACGATATATTTGAATTCTAGCTTATATTTCTATATACTTGTTGTTATGTATATAATTTGAAAGCAGTCATCTTATACCATTGAAAAAATATTTTAATTATAGCTCTGCCCTCTGCATTAATATTACCCGCGTACATGAATAACAGACACTCAAGACATCTGAAATCCATATTAATAAATTTTTGCTTCTTGTAATTATACAAATATTAATTATGACTCAACTGTACGCTGAAAGTAATGATTTTTATACAATCAATCATAATAAATCTCAAATTGAAAGCCAAAAGGGTATGAAATATATGCAGTGCATCTGCCGTCTGGGAAGAAGAAAAAATATTGAAACATTTATTTCACTTTTAAAGCTAAATATGACAGCAAAGAGTAATAACGTAATTCTTTCCCTTCAGTATTTTTTATCCTATCTGAGCCATTACATAATTATAGGCGTTAGACGTTAGTTAAAACTGCATGTTAAACAACGTCAGGTAAGCAAATATGGTGTAGTTGCGATCGGAATTTGTGGTAGACGTTGTCACTACGTACATCAGTACTCATTGAAGTTCTTTCAAATGTCATCTATAAAACAGTTAATTAAGATATGGCAGCCTATTTACAGAGACTAGATCTCATTGTCTGAATAAAAAAGGCAGAGCTTCTGATTCTACAAAAGATCTGATGGATTTATGGAAGTAATGCATACTTACTTCATGTTAACAGAATCTTCTGTGAGTAGGTAACATATTCTATTTTTAAAAAACAGCATTAGCAATCCTTAAAATACTGCTTAATCAAAATTGCTAAGAAAGATATAATTTTCTTAGAAAATATAAATATTACATAGTTCAGTACACATATCTGACTCATAATTGATGTCGAAGGATTGATTAAAATATGAGTAAGACGCTTTTTTGTTGATATTATTCGCAAGTTATGACAGTAAGAAAGAACCTTCGGCTTTAATTCGTATCAATAGAATTATGGATCAAAATTTCAGAATTCTATGCCGGTATATATGTCTTGGACTTTTCAAAAGAGTCGTTTTAATCATTTAAGTAACATGTACAGACATATTTACGTTTATATATATATATATATATATATATATATATATATATATATATATATGGGGGAGTCTAACCAAATCTTTCAAATATATAGATTCTTCAGATAGCGGGGTTTTAGTGGCGTGGTGTCTAGGGTTTTTTTAATATTTACGGGTTGAACTTCTAAACTAAAATTTAAATAATGCAAACGAATAAAGAGGAGACTTCTTTAAAAAATATTTAGAGTTTAAGGGAAAAATTTACAAGGGGGAGTATTCACGGGGAAATATTAAATGGATTAAAACATGGAAATATTAAATAAACCGAAAGTTAGATTATTTCCTCTAGCAGAACGTTAGAAGTCTAAGAAAGGGGATTATGTGACTTAAAACATATTATCGCCTAGCTTTGCGAGCGGGAAACGCTGAAGCTCGGAACCATCTTTATTGTACGGTTGTTAGTGGGCCTCTGCCTGAATATTAATTGTGACGGTTTTTCAATAGCTCGATAGCTAGCATTGTTCTGGAATGTTGTATTAAAATTATTGTCCTCTGGTAAATGATCTAAACTTTTACAATTCTAGCTTTGAATTACATCTACAATCGGATGTTGATAAAAGAAAAAATGAAAGTTAAAATGATAGTTAAAGAAAATAGCTCCGTGGGATATCCTACACACATTTTTTTAAAATTTGGTATGTGATCATTTTGGTATGATCTTTCTCATAGAAAAGCAGCATACCTTGTGCTTCTAAGGTGTAATTTTAACTAAATATCCTTTACTTTAAGGAACTGTGACACTTAACTCTAGGAAGACAATATGCCTAAGATTGTACAAGAATGTTCCTGGCAATAGACAATAATAATGTAACTTTTTTTTTAATTAGATAAATTAGTTCCATAGGATACATCGATAACTGTTCAAAAATCATTTCCAATCCAAAAAACTTGAACTTCAATTTCTTCCCGCAGCTCTTCTAAGCTTCGTTAAGGAGCGCAGCTTACGAACTTGATCGTGACTCTTTGTGTACATACAGAAAAGCTCTAATGATCCTTGGAGAAATTATGAATGCAGATCCATTGACTTTGGAATGAAAGCCTATTGAAATTGAAATTTCCGGTCAGGTTCTTCGTAGAAATTCGTATCACTCGCCACTACGTTGAATCGATTTCAATTTAGGGAGAATAAGACGCAGTCGAACTGTTCCTAATCTCTGAGAGTGGAGACGGGGAACAGGTCGATAAAATTAGTCATAAAGAACGAAAACCAAATACTCCTAATTGACAAAGTTTGTAAAGTCTAGTGAGCCTATACCAGTTAGATGTTAGCCTAAAATAACAAAGAGAATTCTTCGCCCAAAACCAATCAAGGCGATTAGTTTTGCTATTCTGCACATTGAAAAGACAGTGCTGATCGAATTTGAGTGATTTTTCTGAAACAAACAAGAAGTGAGAAAACTCGAGAAAGAATCTATCGAGTGACCGGGTTAAACTTTAAGAAATTTATTAGCTTAAATTTTCAAAGTAACTTTCCGTTGCTGCTTTAATTCATTAGCCTTTGATAGAACTATTCATTCGTACATCCAGTCACAGATTTTTCAATATTCTAGAAACTACAACTGAGTTATAAAAAACTAATTTGATACAGTAAAATCGTGTAAACATGTTTAAATGTTACCAAATTTTTCTACGGACAGAAATGTTGGTAAATGCATATAGAATTAGAATGCCAAAATTGTAACACGATGTGTAGTATAAAGATAATTATTTTACACAAAAACAACACAAATGAGAACAACTTTGTGTCTATTAATGTATAATTTGATTTACTGCTAAAATAGTTCCATTTTTAAACATAAAAAATGCGTTTTGTCATTAAAAAAATTAATTTTAGCATTGAGTTTAATTACAGCACTAGTTGATATATCCAGCATTACTCGTGGTTTAAAATCTTTTCATCTATTATCTTTTTAACATACAAACTGTTTTTGTATAAAATATTATAATATACCAAAAACCTTTTCAAGATATATGTATTGAAATAAAAGAGAAATAAAAAATAATAATTGTAGAGAAATTCAAATTTAATGTTAATTTCAATTGCGCTTAACTTTGTTAATTAATAACAAGTGAACGAAATATAATGCAGAAATAAAATTAGCCAAGGTAAAAGTTTAAATTTTAAGTTAATTTCAACATATTTCTTCTGGAATAATATTGGTTAAAATCTACTTAAATTAAGCCAATTTAGTAATAAGCTAATTTAATCTTTAAAATTAAGCTAATTTTAGTAATTTGAAAAGATGTGAAATATACATAGCTATAATGGCATTTACATTAAAATAACTTATATTTTTACTCAAACGCAGGCACAATTGTCATTACATCCAAAATTTCTTGTAGACAAAGACAAAGATCATAGTTTTTACATTTAATTCATTGGATAGAATTAACTAAATACTCAATCTATCTATTGACGTTTACCATTCTCATATTTGTGGCCTGGATAATGAAGGAGAAAATATATATTTTAATTTTAATTAATAGTTGTTGTTGTGTCAAATGGCACTTGTCATGGACAAGCCCGCTGCTGAGCCCAGCAGCAGATTTAAGCGTCTCTTGTATTTGAGTAGGGCCAGGAGTACGACTTTGCTACACACTCACCACATTCGCTTGCACAACCCCTTTTTACAGGGGAGCACATTCACACATCTCACAGATAGCACACAGTATAACAACCATGCCCGAAACGGGACTCGAACCCGGGACTTCCAGTACACGAGGAAGATGCGCTACCTCTGTGCCAGCAAGCCGGCTTAATTAATAGTAAAATTAGGTAATTAGTACTAAAGAAAAAATAATGCATGTAGGGTATTCCACGGAACTATTTTGTTTAACCATCATTTGTGCTTTCATTCTTTCTTTTATCAACATCCGATTGTAGAAGTAATTCAAAGCGAGAATTGTAAAAGGTTATATCATTTCCCAGAGGACGATAATTTTAATTAATAAAGCATTCCAGAACAACGTTATCTATCGAGTTTTCGTAGTACCGACATAATTAATATTCAGGCAGAAGCCTACTAACCACAGTACAATAAAGACGTTTTCGCACATCAGCGCTTCACATTCCTTACATATGGCGAGATGCGTTTCAGTCATATAATGTACTTTCCTTAGACTTCCAACGTCCTCCTAGAGGAAATAATCTAACTTTTTGTTTGTTTAATATCTCCATGTTTTAACCCATTTAACATTTCCTTGTAAATTTTTCACTTTAACTCCAAATAAATTCTTTTATTTAGTTAAAGATATATCTTCATCATTCGTTTGGATTATTTTAATCTTATTTTAGGAACTGAGCCCTCAAATATTTTTTTTAAAACCTAGACACCTTAACAATAAAATCTCCACTATCTGAAGAGTCTAATATTTTTTGTAGGCAGGGTATTTGGTTAGACTCCCACATTTATGATAATAAAAACAAATTTCATTATATTTTTATTATAAAGATTATTCCAACAATTAAATTTTTAGAACAAACCTATATAAAATACGAGTTCAGTTAAAGTCCTTCACAGAAAATAGGCCTAAATTGTTTTACGCCAACTCCAATAACAAGTTCCCCTAAGAGAATAGACAATGAATATCAAAAAACTTCAGAAAGACGTTAGGCCATCATAAAGGACTCTCTACTCATGATCCGAATAGTGATGCTTCCCATTTTCAAATTTGCTGCAGCATGGATATTAAAAAAGAGCATTTGATGTGCTTTTTTTTTAAGTGCACAATGGAACAAGGCTTCTTACCCAATCCTTCCCTTTTTTCCAGCTCCATTCTTTATTCTTTCTAAGAGTGAATGATCCCACTGCTACCTTAATATGCCGACCTCTTTCCTGAGCGAGAAATAAGATGCAAAGTCTGTCGCTTTAAGAGGAGGGTGCAGATGGGGGAGGTCCTATTTGGAAAGTCACTATCACAACGAAAGAACTCGAGTGAAGTGAACAGGAGTCGACGAGGAGAGAGAAGCAGATTTAAGTAAGACTCTCGTGAAATAGAAGGAAGAGATTCACGAATGTTGGAAAAAAAATACATATAAATATTCCTTCTGGAGAAGTTTAAATAATCAAGGTAAAATCAAACAGCGAATAAAAAAAATACTTTGCATTTTACGCGAGTATTTTGAAACCAGGTAGTCGTATTTTTCAAATCTTCATTTGAGTATGCAAAGAATTCAAAGCACTTTTGGAGTTGTGTAACTTTAAAAGGATAAGAAAAAAAAAAAGGAAAAAGATATTTTTTTTCAAAAAATGTTTTAAGCAGTTAATTTAAAACTTTCACTTACCTGTAAGTTGAAACTTGACATTATCTTCACTGAAACGAATTTTTAAGATCACTTTCTTATAGATATAATTCTACAGTCTTACTTTTTAAACACCCTTTGATATATTCAAATAATAATTATTATACATGATTATGTTAATCAATCAGATTGCACAGTAATTTCTATAAGATTTTTAATCGTAAGTTTGATTCAGATTTCTTTCAATAATTAAAACTGAAAAAATCTAAAATATAAATTAATAAAGCATATATATGTTTAAAAAGTTTATTTCCTAGAAAGTTCTTTATTACTATACATGTTATTTGTTTCATTTGTTAAATTTTTAAAAAAAAATCATGATATTTGTTTGGAATCGGACATTATGAATCGTATTAAGCTTCCCCTAGTTTCATTAAGAAGAATATTCGATTCAAATTTAGAGTAATATGATTTAAAGACTGGCATATCCAGAAGAGAGGGAAAATAAAGCAAGCAACGAGATGCCTGAATAAAATGAATGTGATAAATTTTTTAAGCTTTATTCACTAACATCTGCGCTGCGTGTTAAAGATCATTTCCATAAGTATTAATTCCTTCATTAGAATTACTTTATTGCTTAATCCTGGAGTAACGAAAACAAAAGGATTTGTGACTAATGATATTCATGAGCTTATCATATTTGTAATAGGATTTAAATCTTTAAAACGATGTAATGACCTTAAACTGCTAAAAATTCTTTAATTCTCAGAATGCTGTATACTTGTCGAATAAATGCGCTTAGAAAGATTTGCCGTTTGTATTTTATAACTAAAAACACGGATTTATTGAGCAAACGATCAAGGAAATGGTAAAGAATAATTGATGAAAAAGGATAAAAATGCTTATATTTTAATTACAGATACATAATGCTAATAATATACTTAAATATTAGTTATGTTAAATATTAATAAAATTGAAAGTTTTCAATTATAATATACTTTTATTTAATTTGAATTATCTCATGTTTATAATGATGGAGCCTTGTAATAAATATTTCATTCACTACTTATCCTATACAATTTTGCAAATTTCTAACACTTTTATTATTTGTGGCAAGGCATTTTAATATTTTTCAAAATTGATTTTTCACCTAATTGATTTGAATTTTTTAATTTAATTAATTTCAACTTTAAACTTGGAGTAATCTAGATATAAATTTTAGAGAAATTTATTTCAAATCATATATTTATAATAAAATATAAGAAATTAAGCATTAAAATTTTTAAAAAAATAGTAAGTAAGGCAAAAGGAACCCTCTACTTATTTATACACTAAGAAAAGAAGATTGTTTTTCCTTTAAAAAACTGTTTTCAAACATATTTATTTAATTTTAACATTTTTATATGGTTAAAGGGCTACTGATTCAAATTTCTATATAAAATTTGTATGTCATTTAAATGATTAAATTAACCATTCAAATATTATTCAATAAGCAATTTTGGTCTTAAATAAATATTTTGGAACTATAGTTAAATCGCCAAATTTTTTTAAAGCGAATCATCCTAAGATTATTTTTCACGCGTATTTTCTACTTTCTCATTTCTAAATGACTGGATTTCAATCGGATGGCAATTTCTATCATCCCATAATCTTCTGTGAAGGAAAAAAAAAGTTTTGGTTGATAACAAACTGCTTAAACTGCCATTTCCCTCGCATCTCCATTACCCTCTGTGATGATTAATTAACTAATATGGTTTCCCTTTTCCTTTCCAGATCTCTACTATTCATCATTTTATGAATTATCTTGGAAAAGAACAAGTCTCCTTTCGTTTCCAGACCTTAAATGAAAAATTTATGACAAAATTTCATGTTTCGTCATTGGTGATTTCCTTTGTATTTCCTAATTTAATAGTTTCCTTGATTTATACAGTAGTCAAGAGTAGTCACAGAATTATCTTACCTTCACCAGTGCTTGTAATTATTTTTAAAAATATATTCAACTCGGCGAATTTATTACACTTCTCGGTACGAATTGAAATGACCATGTAAGTAAATATAGCGGAATGAGATATTGGTGAATTTATTTCATTGCTATGATTTACGGTCCAGAGGTAAAATATTTTTTTCCTTAATTTATGAGTATATTTGCGATGGAAAACGGAGGTTGAAATAACCTGAGTGATTTAAAATTAACAAGCACTGATAATAACTTTAGCAATAAATGACAAATGGTTTTACGTATATTGTACTGATTTTATCGTCTTTCTCTGTATAAACTCTGGTATTAAATCATCTTGCTTTTACATTAATTTTTTATATATATAAATGATAAATTTTTATATAAATATAATAAATTTATATATATGTATACATAATGATAATTGTTGAAAGTTTTTTCGCCAAATATAAGAAGGATGGAGAAAATTGAAATTATTTAATCATGTTTCGGAGAGTTTTTTTTTTAATATTTTATTATTTGTACATTTTTTTTTTCATTTTCGCAAGAATAATAAAATCTTTATCAGATTACGCTTCTTTGAATTTTGCTATAAATAAAGTACAAAAATTCGAGATATTAATGAAAAATCACTTATGTAAGTATTAAGGTTCAAAAATTTTAAATTAATTTACAAAGCTTACTTCGAAATTCCAGCTTAAAATTCCCTTTACAAAGCTTACTTTATATACATGATAAGAAACTTTCTTGAAATTTTAAATTATTTTCCGGGTAATGCAAGTTAAATGCAAGCTGTCACCTCGATATACAAACTAGTGGCAGGTGGGATTAGAATAATTAGTTTATAAACTAATCAGGTTAGTTGTTTAATGAGTCAATGAAACTTGAAAGAGATTTGCCATTGACTTGTTTAATTGAGAAATCATAGAATCCTTCTACCATTCTATCTACCATTACTTGATCCAGTGATTACCCATGGCATTAATTGGGATCAAGTAATGGTTTATCTACCATTACTTGATCCCAATTAATGCCAATGTTTTAAGTTGTGGTGCGATATTTGCTCAGGAAGTATTCTCGTAAATTTCGTACTTTAAATTATTTATAATGTAACATATGTGTATGGAAGTAATTTTTAATAGTATTAAAACTCAGAAAATTCACAAGAATTAACATGAACAAAGAACGGTTTTGAGTATGCAGAAGAATCTAAGGATCTCGATTTTTCAGTGAAATACCTTTGGAAGGAATTCTTTAAGAAATATTGAGAAAAAGGAAATAATAAGAGCAATTTATAAAAATATACTTCTACAAGTTAGAATATTCTTATTTATATATTTTCTGTTATTGTCATTCTTTATTACTGTAATCAATTTGTAACTAACTTATCTCAAATTCTTTACAAATACTTAGAATCAAAATTGAATCAATCAATCAATTTGTAATTTATAATCAATTTATAATTCTTAAAATAATAAAATGATTTAATTCCCTCCAAAAAAATATGCCTGTAAATTTTTTTAAAAACTATTATATTTTAAAATGAGTGAATTAGCGAATAAAAAAACTCTCAAAAACACAAACGCGAAAAAGAAAATATATAAAAAGTGGTCGAAAGATTGATAAACAAAATCAATGAAACCAAAAGCAACCTTACAAATAATTACTAGAGCCTTATACGATTGAAAAGGAGATTTTTCAAGTTTGGTGATTAATATTAAGCTTCACTATTTTACTTGCACCATTGTCTCGATGTTGTATGTTTTTCGCCAATATTTTAAATAAGATTTACTTATATTTGTAATATATATAACTTAATGAATTGTAAATGAAAAAATATATATTAACTTAAATGAAATGTATTTGAACTAATTCAGCATTGGATTGACCTAGAAAATCAATAATTTTCCCACTAATTTTTTGCATTAATAAGAGTAATCAATAGGGCAAAAATTGAAAAAAAAAGAAATGTCAAACGAAAATATAGAGAAAAATCTGAGCAGTGATTAAAAAATACATCTACTGATTTTTAAGCTTTAATAACTGCACAAATCCTTATTCTGAAATTAGGATTTTTAGAATATATAGTTTTCAATGCTTAAAGGCATTAATACAATCATATGAAGATTGATAAATATGAACGTGTAAGTAATGATTACAAAAGAAAAAATTTTCTGAGAGTAACCGAAAAAATAATGCTTGCCAACAATATTTCGATACTGATCAACAGAGGCAACTTCTTCAGAGGGTTTCACAATTTTGGAGAAGGTCAATTGAAGGTCATTAAAAAATTGTCAAGGGCGAACTTAAGTATTTCCAAAAAGTTGAAATAAATTAAATATCGGTCAAATTTCAAAACACTATTTATAAGACTTTTTTCATGTTTTCAAACTAAGTTCAGAAGAGCTCCCTCACTATATAAACATCCAATTCTTGCAATAGGCCGACATATTTCTAAGTCAATAAATCAAAGTGTCTCAATATTTTGATTATTTTAAAAGTAGATGTATTTTATTTTACCATTTCGTTTAAAATTACGCTCAAATTCAAATTTATTCCGCCAGATAGGGAAAACAATTATCTTAAAGCCGATCTACAATAATATAGTTTATTATTTCGGCCATTCATAACATTCTTATATAAAGATTAAGTAAGCATTTTATTTTTTTTCGAAATGTCTGGAATTAAAAAGAACACCCTCGTAATTTGTATTACCTATTCGCACATGTATGGCTTAATCCTGCATTTTTAATACGTCATTGGCACTTATGTAAAGCTCATCCTCAATAAAATAGTTTGTTATTTCAGCCATTCATAACATTCTTATATAAAGATTAAGTTAACATCAATAAAAATACATATTTTCAATATGTTGAGATAGAAAAAGGGAGTCCACATAATTTTTGTTACCTATGCTCACATTTGTGATTTAATCCGGTACTGCTAATACGTCATTGGCATTTACGTAGAGCAATAAAAAAACTACTGCTTCGGTAATTGATGGAATGAGGGTTATCAGCCCATATGCTGAGATCTGCTTCGACAATTTATCATTTGTGTAAAGAACTCTATATACATATTTTGAAGAAACGCATGATGCATTCAATCCAGCTTTTGAATGTATTAAAACCATACAAAAGGCTCATTGTCAAAGGAAAATAGACACAATTTTACAATGCAAATTTCTTAAACAATAATAAAATTAAATTATTAAGAAAAGTATAAAAATGTAGGAACAGGTTTTTAATATCAAATTTAACATACGATTTCATAATGCGCTAATCTAAACGTTTTGGGTTTTTTATATGTTATATTCCTCAAACTAAAAATATTGAGAGTTTTTCAAAGAAACATCCATAATCTTAGTTACAGTCCAACTACCTCAACAAACAACGATTCTTTTCTCAATGGATCCTTGCAGCTTCCTCCGAAGTTTCTCTATGGCATGCGGAAAAGGCAACAGAACTCTACTAAGCTATCAATCGGAAATCGTTGGGGAGAAAAAAGTTTTCTTGAAAAGTCACCTTAAAAGTAAAATAAGAAAGCTCATAAAAAATGTTGTGGAGAGTTTCATATAGAAAAGAGAAATGTTCGATAAGGAAGAAGAAATGGAAGCCTAGGTCAACGACCTGACGAACAGGAATCTTGAAAGAAATGGTAAAAAAAAGGGATGCTAGACTCACAATAGCTGTGTCGGTAGACAGCCATTATTAGAAAAAAGTGCTACCGTTCTGGAGATAATTCATTTGATAAGGACTCCAAAATCAAACGTCAAGTAACGAAAAACGGAGCGCATTTAAAAAAAAAAAACTAGAAACTCAAGTACTGAAAATAAATGAAAAAATGTGAAGCAGAATATTCTTTGATCTGATTTGTGGACTTGATAGCTATGATATTTTTCTAAATGTAATAAGAATAAAAAATTTTTTTAATAAGTTTAAAATAAGATAGTAAATAGAACCGGGATAGTCTGGTTGATAGAGCGTTGGATTCGCGTCCCTTGGGGTGCGAGTTTGACCCCGCCAGCTGAAGACTTTCCGTTTGTGTGGTGGTTAGGGCAAGTTAAGTCTATAGAGGGCACAAAGTCCTCCATATCGAGAGTAATACCGCTGGTGGGTACTGGGTCAGAGGTGATCGTTCTCTGTTCCAGATCTAAATTATGATCTTTGTATGAATAAATGCAATTCATGAATGTAGTCCTCCCCCTTTCTTAGAAAGTATTTGCGACGTGTGTGAGCTAGAAATCAGACTTCTGCCCTCGGGTGATCAGGGGTTCATACCCTCAGAGGCTACTGCATCCCCCCTGCCGCTGTAAAGCGAAACACGAGAACAACAACAATAAGATATTAAATATGAAAAGGGAATTAAATAAATAAAATTGTACACACTCTATTATAAAAGGAAACAAAGCCTTTTCTCTCTTTCTATTTAGATTATTGAGGGAATGAAAAGATGTCGTTATTTCCGAAAAACAAAACAGGACGTTAACTCAAACGAACAAATAGAAGTCCATTGTGCTCCAATTGTTTTATGTTCCAAAAATTTACAACGGTTTGGTAAAGGACAGTTGCACTAGAATTCAACTACGAATCTTCAAAATGAGTTATGGAAAGGACATTAACAGATATTCCGTATTATTCATTCATTTAAATAGCTTTACAAATTTGTAATTTTTGGCATTCTGTGCCTTAATAGTTTCCTTAAAGTATTAACTACCAAATATTTGTTCTGAAATTTTTGGCTGGATTATTATACATATTCAAAAAAGTTGTGTAACTGTATAATTATATTAAAATTATGTTTTAGTTTGAAAATATTTGCTACTATTAAAATCGTATCGTTATAAAATGATCAATAAAATCATTTCAATAATAAAAAAAGACTGAGTAAGTAGCAGAACTTTATTACAGCCTCCAAATTAAATATTTATGCATGTCATTTCATTATTACATAAGAAACAAACCAAAAATACAATGCTTTAAATGTGACAATTCTGTTACGTTCAATTTTCAGGAAAATTTTAAATTGAATAGCTAACGTAAATAAATACGGCCCATAATACACACGGTATTAATTGACTTAAGAGTACCAAATATATTTTTGGTGCCCATGGTGAACGGAAAATTCAAAAATCCCCTATTGGGATATTAATGCTTTAATAGCCCAATGAATTATAATATGGATGGTAATATACTTTTATAAATTTTATTCCAGGCATGGTTCCATTCGCTAATCAATTTTTTTTATTTTACATTGGACTATATTTTTATAACAATCCAAGCTCTAAAAACACAATTCGCATATCGCAGTTAAATTGTCAAATGTTATCAATATCTTTCACCATTATCTGATATCTACATTTAGATTTCATCCAATTTACTTCTTTGTGATTACCAAAGTCGTCGAAAAGCAGTTTATGACTTAACTTTAGTCCGTTCAATGCATTTAAAGCCATCACACATTCTCCCGTCATATTCTATCGTGGAGAGTACTCCTTTATATATTAATGCCACAACAAATTATTTTTGCATGGGTAATCACTGTCTTAGCTATCAACCCTTAATGTCCGAAAGCTAGAATGATAATTTGAATTAGCAGTGATGTCATATTTCGGAGATTAATGTGCTCTTATCTCACAGATTACTCTTGTGTGGATAGGATAAAATAGCTTTAGATGCACCTTTAGATGGTTTGGACACTAGCTTAGATATATGAATTATGATCCTAGCAATTATTACTAGCTATTCTCCATACGAAAATTTTATATTATAAATCAATTCTTCTATTGAGAAGCAACTTCAACTCAAATTTAGAAATTTATTGCGATAAGAGAAAATGTTTCTCATTATTCTCAATATAACTATATAAAATTCTAATCACTATAAAGAAATTAAAAAATAGAAAGGATAACTTCATCACAATGAGATAGAAATGTATTGATTAATTAATTTGTATTTAAGGTCGCGTCACAAAATTCTCAACATGTTTCAAATATTGACATTTCTTCTTTTACCATTGTAAGCTTTCATTTAGAGCAAAAAACTTTTTATTAAATTAATATTCGAAGAGATTAATTCATATGTTTAAGAAAAAAATTCTTATTGAAGTCTTAAATCAACAAAAACTATGTTATATGTTTTGACGCTAATGAATTTAAATTCTGATGACTGATCTATAATTCGCTTCATAGAGTGGGATGAAAATCTGGAGAATAAGCAGATGAGATATTATTATTGCTTTGAGGAAGTTGTTAATTGCGAGATATATTCCAGATATCTCTTGCGTAGCTTAAAAATGGCAGATTAATCTAGCACATCATTTTAATTTATGGAATTGAGATATAAATTCGATATCTCCCATCTACTCAGAGATTATAAAATGGAATAAAAATAGCTTCGAAGTGTATAATATTTTTGTCACGTTATTATTAACCATTAAATTTTTTGATAGAGAAACTGTCAAAATTTTAGTTACATTTTATTACACACTTTAAATAAGTTCCGCTTGTATAATTTTTCCTGAAGTATCCGATTATTTTTAATTAGATGCTCTGCTAACCACCTTAATTCGAACTTCGACTGAATCAGAAACTTTTAGTCCTGTTGAAGCAAGTCCATTGCAGCCAGGGCAGTTTAAAAATTCTGAAGGAAAAAAAATCATGAAGGATCGTGATGGCAACAAAGGCCTGCGATGGCATGCATGAGTGACCGAACTAATTTGTATTCATGCTCTTTCCAGCTTGTTGATCTGCAATTCAGATTTAGCCCAACCACCAACCACAAAAATCGAAACGCTTGACCAGACAGTGACGTAATCATGACAAGAGGGAATAGCATAGTTTTGCTGAAATATTTTTAAAGGTTTCTTTTATCATCGTGTGGAAGAATTTCAGCAAAAAAATACTTTTCTAGTTTTTACAGACTTTTCGGGTTATTTTAATATATGATGGATGTACTTGGAGATTTTTTTATATTCTCAAGATTTATCTACTTGTATATACAAGTAGGTCCGTTCCTGACAAAAAAAATAGTGAAATCGGAACAAACATTTTTTAGGGTGGGAATATTCACACTTGGGAAATAAAATGATATTAGTATTAGGTAAGCAGCTTATTTATACTACATTAGTTTCGCATCTTTCACTAAAAAGTGAATATGAAAAATTTTGTTGTTGTAGCTACTTATGGCACATTCCTTTGGACAAGCTCCCCACTGATACAGCAGCAGATTTAAGCCGAAAGGAGCATTTCTTGTTTTTTTAAGTAGCGCCATCTAGGGCCTACACACTCACCATATTTGCTTGCACAGCCTCTTTTTACAGGGGGGGGCACAGTCACACATCTTACAGATAGCACACAGAAGAACAACCATGCCCGAACCCGGGACTCCCAGAACACGAGGAAGATGCTCTACCTTTGTGCCAGACAAAAATTTTAATATATATAAAAAGTAAAACTTGGGAAAAAGTCGCAGCCTGTAACCTCCATTTTACCCGAATTACAAGAAAATTCGGATTTCCGTTGTTTGCCAGAAAGGGTTACGAGTTAAATTTTATCATGTAATAATAACTTAGAAGATTAGACTATTTCAATTAATATCTCATGGGTTTCACCCTCTTTTGAAACCTCATGAAAGCTTTTGGGCATCTGGTAATTTTGATTTGTAGTCATTTAGAATGGTAACTGAAAACGGATAACCTTTTCAAACTTCCCAATCTCACCAACGAAAGTAGGTTGGACCTCTAAGAATTTTCTTTGCGTCATGTTAGCAAGAATAGGGTTCAAAATCATGATTCTCCCTTGCTGAATAAGTTAATGAGGCCCCCAATGGAATACTGGAGAGAAATAGTGAATGCTGAAGTGTTGCTTTTAACATTTAATCAAGACGCTGAAAGACGAAGAAATTCGCTGTAGCATATTCAAAACGAGACAAAAACTATTGAGCAATAAAAAATTCCATATGCTCTACATTTGCTGGCATGAGTCAATCATAGTAAAAAATAATACTTTAAAAAAAGAAAGTTTTTTTTTTTTTTTTCATAAACTACAATGTTAGAAAAAATACGATTTATCAGCTCAAAAGGAAGAACAACTTTACAAATTTCTTTTACGAAAAATTTCCTCCTATGTCAATTGTTGAAGAAATTATTTCATCAGTTTTTTTTAAATAAATACTAAGTACAAATTTGTGAGCAAAAATGATCGGTGCTCTAAAAATTTAATATTTATCTAATCTCTTGAAATTGAATGAGGCATTGTCAGAAAGATTTTCACTAATACTTGATCAAACCATAAGATTCAAAATATTAGATATTATTCAGATGCCAATTGTTGGGGAAATTATTTCATCAGTATTTTCAAAAAAATAAATCCTAAGTACAAATTTTTGAGCAAAAATGATCGGTACTCTAAAAATTTAATATTTATCTAATCTCTTGAAATTGAATGAGGCATTGTCAGAAAGATTTTCACTAATATTTGATCAAACCCTAAGATTCAAAATATTAGATATTATTCAGATGAAAAACGAACCGGCACTTATGGTCAATTACCGGGTAAATGACCAGTCGAAAAATGACCCGCTCGTCAATGAACTACGTTAAACTTTTGAATGAGCTCTCTGATTAGAGTTCACTTTCACTGCTTCCGGCAATTGTTTTAGAAATAAACTAAATAAAAAAGTTCCTCATGAATATGGTAAGCAATCCATTTCATTTTCTAATAAAAAAAACAAAGCAAAGAGTTTAAAAAAACTCAGTTTTATTTGTAACAAATGATGGTTCAGCAGAGATAGTACAAAAAAAAATTGAAAACATGATGAGTAACACTAAAGTATGGGAAAATATTTAATTTAACGTTAATGATGCGTGAAAATCGTAAATTAATTGCACCGAAAGAAATTTTCATTCAAATACGCTGTAACACGATACAACTCATTTAAAAAATATTTAAGTGGAT
This sequence comes from Argiope argentata, assembly GCA_026289955.1. Classification (NCBI taxonomy): domain Eukaryota; kingdom Metazoa; phylum Arthropoda; class Arachnida; order Araneae; family Araneidae; genus Argiope; species Argiope argentata. The sequence continues at coordinate 1,287,244 of JAOUZG010043946.1, read as the reverse complement.
GCGCAATGTTTCTCTCACTTCATTTTCAGGAACGAAACCAGAAAAAAAAATTATATAGCTACTTTTTTATTTATTCTTTGAACTTCATCACATTAGATTGCGAATTCGAAAGAAAAAAAATGAAAATTTTCACAGCTTTTAATCCCCAAGCTTCACTTTAAAAAACATAAATGCCCCTCAAAAAATGAGACGAAATGGTAGCGAGAATTCGATTTATAGTGAATGTGAGAGGACCATCAAGAGCGGGATGATGAGGGGGGTGGGGTGGAAGCAGTAGAGGATCGAATCAAGAACATGTTCATTTAGCCAATAGAATTTTTTTCTTTTTAATTTCGTTCCGATGATTAAAAAAAGAAACTTAAAATATCGAGTTGCTGATGATAGTCATTTCGTACAAATTAAAAAAAGTTTTAAAGTTTACGAAGAACAATTATAAACCATTTTTTTAAGTGTCATTTGTTGTCATCTAGTAAAAGTGAAACTCAATTAATCAATTATTTAACTTACCTTCAAGTGGACCTTGAGTTTTTATGAGTTAAGTGTTACAGAACACAAGTAAAAATTCAGTTAAATGTCAAAATATTCGTCGATTTTTGCAACACTTTCGATGTAAATGAATGAGTAGTACTCATTCTTCAATGCTCACTTACATATTTTGTATGGAAATTCAGAGAATAGAAATTTTAAATCATGCTTAAATATAGAATTTTAAAACATTCAAATAATTTAAATACGGTAAAGTAATTTCAAAGTTGAGAAACAGTGACTAATAAGATAAGCTTTATGATAAATTTTTGCTCATTATTTACTATCACAGAGATCGTAATCATTTCCATCAAGAAAAGATAACTATTATAATTAGAATGTTTTAAAAGTGAAAAAAATAAAAGAAATAAAAATTAAAAAGAAATGTTTTTCAACCTTCGCATCTCTCAAAAAAATAGTCATTTAAGAATAATAAATTGTTCACGTACAGCGTTCAAACGATATTTTGACAAAAAAAAAAGTAGAAATTGCCGTGTCAAACTCTACGCTTCTGAATGTTACTGCTGAAACAAAATTTTAGTTGAATGGAACAGAAAGTATCCTAATTCAACCTGCTTCCTAACCTTCAAATTCCACATTTTTAGTTTTTTTAAAAAAATTAAATATTTTTTAATGCCAATATTATTCGTATAAACTATAGTAAAAACTTAAACATCAGAAATAATCAATAACCAGTCTGCGAATTCTCAAAAGCTCCTCAAAAAAGGTTTGTTTTAAAATACATTTTTCTTTAAAAATCATGAATTTTCTTTCTGTATGTTAAATTCTAAAATTAATCTATTTTGGAAGTTATTATGTAGGGGCAAAGGAAACTGGGCCTTATTGTCAGTATATAGACACTTTTTATAAGAGAAAGATATACTTTATAATGTATATGAATTTGAGCAATTAAATAATTCTGATGGAAGAACTAAAAATATTTTACATTCTGATATTTTATTTATTTATTTTTATTTACTTATTTATTTTGAAATTTAACAATAATTTCAGATTTCTTAGCACTTCAAGCACCAATTTATCAAAAAATGTTAAACTAATTTCATTAACATTTTTTTTTGAAAAATGAATCAATTAGTCTAAGAAATATCACCGCATTTAAGAAACATAACAGATATACATTTTTTTTACATAAATCTGTTTAAATTAATACGTCTTAATCACTCAAAAAGAAATGAAGGAAGGGAACTGTACTAATTTTATTAAATAAAAACTCTTGTTTCAATTAATGTAAAAGTTTTCAACATTTTTTGAAATGTAACAAATGAAGAATACTTTATGTCAGGTTAATAAAGTAAGATACCTATAACTGTAAAAAATTCTTAAAAAATATCATCAAAAAAAGAGGGAGGGGAACTTTATCTTTATAAAAGTTTTAATTCTTTACTCGAAAATTCTATCAAGAAAACTTAAGTTTAAAAGGCTTTTTTAAAGAGATAAGCTTCTTAACATCCTATTAAATTACAAAAAAAATAAAAAAATGAGCATGTTTTTTAGCTGAAGAAAATGGAGGAGAATACAAGTAAATCTTCGATATAGGAGTTTAATTACTACTATAATTCAAAGATATTTTATCCGAGTTAAAGAAGAAACAATGCATTAGCCTCATAACGGGGGAAAAAGTTACCATTTTTCAAGTAGAAAAATGTTATTAAAACGGCAAGATTTGAAAAATTATTTATGCATTCTCATTTAATGATAAAATTGCAGTTACTCGAAGAAGGGAAAAAAAGCAAGTGGTCTATCGCAAAATGGAAAATGAGGCTTTATCAACATTTTTTGCCGAGTATCTGAAATCACGCAAACGAGTAAGATGACGTGACTGTTTTCTGCCGAGAAGATGGTATTTGCAAGTGGGGTGGAATGTCAACACTGAGATTGTATCGATTTCTGTAATATAAAATGCAGTTTTGGTTTCAAATTCGTTACCATTGGGAAATGAATGTTGCTATTATTTTTGTTCGTACCTTGTATCTAAAACACATTTCCAGAATTTCAACAATTGCAAAACAATATCCATGCAGTTCAACATTTGTTTTAATGTTGATTTAACTGGCGTAAAATAAATTCAATTTTTCTTCCAATTCACAAAAAAAAAAACACCCTTGCTTAGAAAAACTATATATTTTTATACTAATGTCAAATATGGAAATAATTTAGCTCCATAGCCTACAAAGGTTTTATTGTTTGTTTGTTTTATATAGATTAAGTGGGAATGAAATATGTATTTTTATTTATATGTATATATGCCTTTATTAATCTTTCATCAAATGATTCAAACGTTGATTTTCTTTGGTGTTTATTATCTGGAGCATTCTTCTTCAATGTTCAAAAATAATCAACTAGTATTTCTTTACTTCATTTTACTTATTGCTTTATTTCCAATGTAGTGATATCTTGTTGGAAAGTCATATCGCTTACTCTCTGACTCACTTCGAAGGCACACGAATAAAAAACTAAATGACTGGGCAGCCGCTACAGCCACACTGGCGGGAACTGTGGTTGATTCCTAAAGTCCATCACCAGCCAAGGTACAACCCTTCTCTAAGCAAGTACGTTCCATCATCGATGGGAGGAGCCAGACTCTCACCTTTTTATGTGCCTTCCAGGGCGAGAAGCAACCACCATGCAAAAAACTCTCATCCTCATCTCTAATAGAACTGAGATTTTCAGGAAAGAAAAGTTCATGTGAATTCAAGGAATCTTGAAAGACACATTACAATCGATTTCCTTTTATAATTGACGCAGTTGATCCACGATCTCAAAGTAGTTTGAAATTTTATGATTTTTTTTTAAATTTCTAGTAATGCATCTCAATATTTTTTCAAGTAGATTTTTTCCAATTATTCAACAGATCTACAGATTTTCTATCACTATTTGAGGACGTGTAAAAATCCATTACTTCAATTTATTTTCGCTAACTCAGGGGAATCCTCTTCTTTTGATAATGAGACTCAATTTTATTTGCAATCATGGCCTTTACAGTGATTTTATTCTAGTTTTATATGAAGAGAACGAAGTGAAATATATACGGCAGTTTTTCTAGCTTGTATTACTAATTGACGGTTCGGCTATTTCTCCCTGAAATGATGATTTTTCTGGTCCTTATTAAGGCATTTATGAAAAAAATCTCATATAATGAAGCTGCAAACTTAATAACAATACAACTATTTTAAGATTTCAACATATGGCTCAACAATAGCTATCATAAGGAATATCTATCATCATGTTTCTTCAATTGTAACTGCTTGAGATATCGACAAAGAAGAAAATGAGTCACCATCATGCAAAAATATAATTTTCAAATTATTTTCTTATAAACCCAAGAATAGTACCAATTCAGTTGGCAACTATGCACAAAAAGGGACTTTCATCACATAAAAATATTTTTTTAAAACAAAAAGGAATGTAATTGCTTTCTTTAGAAAATGAATCCTGGAATCCACTACGAAATCATTCTTACGAAACAAAGTTGCGAAAGAAACATATTTTAATATCTTTCAAAAGTTGTTTTATACAATACAGCTCAAAAGTTCAGATTATTATTTTTTTGGTCAATTTCGAATGTTGAAATCTTGCTTTATGTTAAAAAATAAATTCAGAGGATTCGATATTTATTTTAAAGGTAGCATTATCCTATTATTCTCTTTCATTTTTCTCCTGATTTTTGTAATTCATTTTCTACAATCATATACCCAGCTCTTCACAAATCTCATGGAAAATAGAAAGTTTGAGTTTTAATTTTGTGTTTGGATAAACCATTAAACTCTAATTTTGGTAATACAAAAAGAGCAATTTTAATAGTGATTCAGTGGTTCACTCCACACCATTGCGATGACAAAGCTCATTGTATAATCTACCAAACTTTTAAAATCAGATAAAAAACTAATACGAAGGCCTCAACTTTTCTCTTCGTTAATTACTTGACAGCCAGAATATAATTCATAACAATTTTTAGCCAGTGGAGTTTGAATCTCTGACTGGAGTATTTCATTCATATAAGCCAAATTTATTTGGATAATAGCACACTTTTTGATAAAATTAATCTCCATAACTGAATCTAAAGCACTTGCATTCTAGGTATTAAACAAGAGACAATATATGAAATTATCAGACCAAGAGATTGCCTGAATATATACTGGTTTCTTTATTACTAAAATCACTCTGTTAAAGACGCAACAAATAGGTGTATGCCCTCATGTCATAGAATAATAATACATGAATTTTTCGGTTCTTTCACTATTTATTTTCAGAGAAAAAAATGAATTTTACGTATATGATTGTTAATTATCCGTGCCTAAAAAACAAGGTGCGAAAATACAATATTTGAAAAAATGTAGTTAAAAAATTAAGCGCGGCAGAAATTTTTTTGATTGTGCATTTTAACTCAGAAAAAAAATTAATATCGAAAGTTACATAAACCATTTTTTATGCATTAAAACGTTGTTGATTAATATCATTAAAAGCATTTCACTTAGATGATGCTAATTTTTCTAAGCTAATCTTTATTTATTGTAATCATGAGTTTAGAAAGCAAACATTAAATGGAGATGAGACATATATGTAAAAAGATGTCAGCTTTGGGAGAGAGAGCAATGGAAAAACAAAATCATTTGTCGATAAAATGAAACAAGAATTGATTTATATTTTAAAAATAATAGTGAAATCCTTCATGAAATAAATATTCTAGTTCAAAATTTGTCTTAGTTAAAATTATCATTTTGATGTAACAAAAAGTTATAAAATGCTAATAACAGTAAATCGGATTTCGAATTTGAGCATCAGTTCATGACTACATATTTATTATTATGTCTTAGTTAAAAGTGAATTAAATGCATAACGTAATATGTTAAAAACTGCACATAAGAAATCATGACGATAATATTATTTTACCGGTATGGTGTCCATTAAGTTTTTCATTAAAACAGATAATAGTAAAATTGGTGAGTTCTCAACCAAACATAATCTCAAATTTCACTCAAGCGCTATTTACTACAACAATCGGTACTCAAAATGTTTTTTTTCGCTTGAAAAGGAAATAAATAACTTCATATTTTATTCCTTTTTATTCTCTTTTTCTTACGATATCGTACAAACTAAAGATTTACTACAGCGATTTTTTTACACAATTGTAACCGATTAGCTAATTGAAGCATTTCTTACGACATTGTTTATCTCGAAAAACAAATACTATTACTAGGTTAAAAAAAAAACAGCTTAAATGTTGTGAACCAAAATAGAAGAAACTCTCTGAGAGTCGGAAAGTCTCCCGCTAAAAATAAATATTGATTTAGAGACAACAACAGAAAGAGTAAAAAAAAGCTTTCACCTGAAAGAAAAATTATCTTCAGAAAATGACTGATGAAAAACGTGGGAAAAGTAACGACGCTCATAAAACCACATAATCACAATTACTTTTTCTTCCTTAATAAGGAAATACATGTTTATGAGAACGTAATTCATACCAAATTTAACATTATTTCGAAAGCATCTGGCTGGTTTTTCGGACCGGATATTATGATTTAAATTTATAATAAATGTTCGTCAAATAACGAATTAAGTAATTAATATTTTAGCTATAAGGATATTATTTCTAAAAAGTACATTTATTAGGTTATGGTGAAATTAGTTTTAAAAAGTATATTTATTAGGCTATCATGAAATTATTTCCAAAAAGTATATTTATTAGGCTTTCATGAAATTATTTCCAAAAAGTATATTTATTAGGCTTTCATGAGATTATTTCTAAAAAGTAATGGGCATATTTTCGTATCAGAAAATCTCAGACTCGGACGAAGAGACATATATACGATAGGGTAACTTAATTGCTATATTAATTTAAGGGAACAATTAGTTGGAAAAAATATATTTGCTTCATGAATTGCATGTGCCAATGATTCTAACACTTCAAGTCATTGTACTCTTCGGAAAATTTAGTTTCATGATGAACGAATATATTGAAAATATTTATACTGTCAAGAATTCGATTTACAAAAAATGCTATCTTAAATCAAGTTAGGATTAAAAGGGAGGGAGTTAATTAAAAGTGTTTAATAAGAAAAAATAAAGAAATCAAAATAGTTTAACTCATGTGAGGAGTATCATTTGTTATTCTTGCATATGGACCAGATGCACGTTAAACTTGACGCTGAGAATCTAAGTCCTTTAGTTGAAGCGATATAGGAGATTTAATGGAACGGGGGGGGGAGGGGAGAATATAATATATAAGGTCATGCTCATCATCTAATCACGTTACAAATTTAGAAGGTTAGCCTCAAAACAGTTCTAATGCCTAAATCAGGAAATATGCACCCCGAAGGGAAAAGGGAGAGGAGAGTCATAAAATCTATGGTATCCAATTTCATCGTGAATCCATAGTATATGCGGGTCTATTTCATATTTAGTCCGTCATGATCAAATAATCGTCACAAAGTATGATGTGGAAGTCTGGAAAGAGGATGCTGCCTTGAGTGCCTTCAACGTCATCTGATCATAAATCAAAATTATGAGATCCAAACCTACATATATTTCGTGTAATTTAAAGAAAACGGACACTAATATTACTAGACTAACCCAAGCACGTATATACTTCAGATCTTCTGATGGAATGCAGTTCAAGTTGTAATCTCCTTAAGAATTCAAGACACTGCTGCTGTGACTAAGAAGTACATAAAATTTTAAAATTCAATTTTGAGCACACTAATTCTAAATGAAATGTCCCTCGGCTGAGAGGCTTTCTTTCTTCCTTATTTAAAACAGAAATAGATTGAATATATTTTTCACACAAAATGCGTCAATTGTGAAAAGATTATTACTAACTACTGCTCAAAAATTCAGGAAGAAATTCCTTTTGGGACAAAATCAATTTGCAGCAATACCCTTTAAAAATCTTCCAAGAAAAGCATAAACCCTTCACAGTTTGCCTTTTCAATATTAAAGTTCCACTCGAGTTCGGCAGAAAATGTGTCTCGCCTATTTAATAAAAATTCTACTTAGAATAACCAAATAATCGGCTGTCGCAAATAAAAAAAGTTCAGCGCCAAAAGCATTAAATTGAAGAATAGAGAACAATATAAATTTTTCCGGGAGTTTTATTTGCCCTACACATTCCAATGACCTTGTCGAAACTGAGCGATACGGACATCTCCCAGAAAAACCCAAATAACTTGAAAACCTCCGCATACTTCTATTGAACAATCACATAAAAAAAACTATTGAAGAAGTTTTCTTTTTGTTAGCTCCCTTGATGCGGATATAGTCATAGTTTGAAAAGTAAATATCCGAACTCTATTTTTCCTATAAATGCAGTAGATAAAGGATGGAAATGAAATTTTAGACATCGCCTCTACTGCCACGCCGGTAATAATTCAACAATGTGTAATATAATGGAAAAAGAAGAAAAGCAATTCAATGAATTCCGGTTCATTTTATAGATATATGGGTTTCGATATAATTTAAAGGAAAGGCGTTGCTGAATCAAAACGTGTGGGAAGTTACAAAGCATTAAAATTTAGGTAAGAACTGCAGTGTAATATTACACTACACTTTGATATATTTCAGGCTGAAATCTGATTCCGAAGGAAAATTAATTAAATTGGAGAGGTAAAGCGTAGTTTTAACAATAGATTATTTATCTTCAAGTGTTTTTAACAGCTGTAAATCGAACAAAAAATTTATAAATTCTGAATCCCTGAATGACAGAAATGATTACATTTGAAAAAATATCCCTTTTTTTGAAAAAATCGGATGCATTTTATTAGAACCAGGTTTCATAATAAAACCTATTTGTCACATTACTAGAAAAAAGCTTGAGAAAATAACCCACTTCCAAGCTTTCACACCATATGAATGAGAAGCCTTTGAGCTATAAACAACATTACAGAAGAACTTTCAAGTTTATACAGTTCTTAGAATTTGTAATTATATATATATATATATATATATATATATATATATATATATATGTCATACAAAGAATTCATAATTTAATTCATGGTGATATTTTTATGTAAATTTTAGAGAATTTAATTTTTGTACCCGTTGTTTGCTTAGATTAAGTTAATGAATTAACTTTTGTTATGCGTCTGTTGTCTTTTTTACATATTTCTGAGATTTATTGTATCATCCAAATTTCCACCTTTTCGAATTTCCATTTAATTTAGATAATTTAAATTTTAATGTATATCTTAATTTAAATAACCTTGTATTATCTTTTAACGAAATAAAATGTTAAGCTTTTTTCGTCATAAACTATCTCGACAAAATAGTTTAATTTTCTAAATGTATGAAAATTTCATTAAAAAATGGTATAAAAACATGACAGATTATTTAAGTGAACCAGTTCTAGGAAAAAGAAATATTGATTGATTTGTCATGATTCCTTTTAGAAGTTAATTGTGTTTCCATCCCCCAAAAAAATGCAGATGCAGTTTTTTTTTCTTAAATAGAGTTTAAGTTTAAATTTTATCAGAAAATCAAAACTTAATATCACAGAATTTTTTTAAATAAAATAATTTATCCAAAATAATTTTAAATATTTTTAAACTTTACTTTGCTTTTTGTCTCATAAGATTGTTTCATAAATATTAACCAGATTTTTTTTTCAGCTGAGTAAAAGCTAATATTTCTTTTCCTATTCATCGAGAATGTAAACAGGACTAAATGCTCAAATATTATTTATATTTTGTGTGAAATATTAGCATTAATATGATACTTAATTTTATTAATCGCCATTACAGTCGCCTTGGCTACTTTTATTATTATATGACTTAACAGATTCAACTATTTGGATTGCAATAATATTTAATGGTTGTAAATACTTGAATTTCCTTTAGACATATGAGTATTTAAAATTCTAACTTACATAAATAATGTTTATAGCTAAAACATTCTCCTTCAGGCTGAGGAATGAAATATTAATAACATAATCTTTAACGAATGAAGTTTAATTTTTTTTTATTTGAATCTTTTAGTTTATATCGGAAATAAATAAAATCAAATGATTTTTAAAGTGCGTGGATATGTATTTTTTTTAAATATTTGTACTTCAAAGTCAAATAACTCAATAAAATCGAACGATATTATATGTATATTAAGTTTTAGTGAATGCAGTTAAGTGTTATGGACAAACATCGAGATTTTTCAAAAAATCCCAATATAAAGGATGTAAGAATAACTTCTTTTAGTACCAACCTGTATTATGTTAGGTTACTTTATTTCCTCAGTTATTGCCATACCAGAAGCGGTTTTATTGGTAATCATAAGTTGCTTATGGAGCAATGAATACACTTTCATGTGCAGAATGTGAAAATATTTTTCTCGAAAACGAGCCAACTTAACATTATTTTCTTTATTTGGTATTTTTAATAGCGAATTTGTATTCGCGAAAATGCTGAGCGAAGAAAATAGTGATAAAAAGGTCATTGGGATATTAAGATCACGATTACAGAAACTTCTAGAAATATCTAGAGCGCTGAAGAATATTTTTTGGAAGACAGAAATTACTTGCGAGCAAAATTAAGAAATTCATTTTAGTATAAACATACATTATATTCTTTTAGTACCAAAAAATAATAAATTCTGGAAAATTTCAAAAAAAATAATAATAATTGGCTTACTTTGTTCAATTCTTTGCATAATTACAGAATTTATGGAACTCAATCCACTGCTAAAAATTTTTATAGCCTAAACGCTTCTCTATAACTGTTTCAAAAAGCTTAACTTTAAACAATATTCTTGCATTCGGATAGGAAATAATAATTTTGGATTTCAAAATTAAAAGGTTCAAAGAAAACGATTACAGACATATCTGGTTTGCAAACACATATTTTTTCATATTTATCTATAATATGAATTGTTCAGATATTTATAGTTTTATTAATTTAAGTTCTGCTTTTGTAGTTAATTTTATTATGTTCAAAAATGTAGCAGAACCACAAATCGGGAAATGTATGGATTATCGGTGAATATCTCAATACTAGAACTGAAATAAAGATTGGAAGTAAAAGAAAATCGTTATTAAAATATATTTTGTTCCTCGTCAAGCATATTAATTTGAGGTCACAAAAGATGTTGCTGAAGTATTCATTCACATAAAATTCCAAGGGAAGAAAAAATAAAAAAATATAGCATAGGCCCACGTTATCATCAACCATTTTCACATCCATACTTAGGATTTGATAAATGGTAGAAAGGTTGAAAGCAGTCAAAAGCAATTCTTGCCAAACGCTAAAATCCGCTATTCATTGAAGGTCAGGAACTCCTCGATGGCGCAGTGCTAAGATAGAAAGAATTCTCATTTATTATTTTCTAACTTCTCGGTAATAAAAGGAGAAGCCGAGGAAACATAACTAGCACTCAAAGCAGGAAAAAAGAAGTTTTCGAAGTTGTCAAGAATTCGAGTGAAGAAAAATATTAATTTTCGCATAACTACATAATAAAGAATATTTTTCGCACCTCGCCGCATAAAATCAATCTTGACACATTTATTGAGTTCTGAAGGAAATGCATTTGACAAGACAGAGTAATTACAATCCATTGTCTAACACATCATCAATAACTTTCATCCCATCCTACACTTTCGATTAAATTATTGCTTGTCGTTTAACTGCTGGACATGACAATTCGGTGGGAATAGCTTTGCCTCGGATGGAGATTTGCTCTATCCTCGCGTCCTTGAAGACGTGACACGATCAGGGACAAAACACGCCTTCAATAATACAGTGCTTGTAGTGAGTTTCCGTTGGGTTATTGGAAAACTAGAATTTAACTCACTGACGTCAGAATTTTCTCTACTGAGTCATAAGGCGAGCTCTTCTGTTTAGAGAAGGCGTTATTATTTTGATGCTACTAAGAGTCAATATGGAAATATTTATAAGAAATTTAATTAAAAATAAATTGTTTCTGAACCAAACTAATAAAGAATGCATTATATTTAGAGAACTCTAATGCTGCTACAATGAAAACACAAATAAACTTAACTAAATTAGTAAAAATTTAAGTTTTATAATCAAAAAGAATAAATAATAAATGATGAATCCAGTTTGAAAACTTTCTCAAGGGTTACCCTCAAACAGGGATTCAAACAAAGAATTTTTTTCTATGAGAGGTCTGACTTTCGTCCAAAAATATTGACCAATAGTGGCCCGGAAATAACCAGAAATTTAGGCCTTAATAAACTAGCATCACAAAAATAAAAAAAAACAACAAATTATACAGTATCAATCAAAATTACAAACAGAATTGGTTGAAATTTGGAAATAATAATTCTGATTGATATTGTATATTTTATTGTCTTTTATTTTTGTGGTACTAATTTATATTTACGGTCTCAATTTCTGAGGATTTTCGGGTCACGAGGGGTCAATATTTTTGGACGAAAGTCAGACCCATCTCAGAAAAAAACTCTTCTTTGAATCCTTGCTTGAAAGTGACACTAGAGAAAGTCTTTAGGATGGATTCATCATTTCTTTTTTTATTCTTTTTGTTTATATTAAATTAGTATTTTTACTCATTTGGTTAGGTTAGGTTATATATACATTAACAGTTGCATGGCCGAATAAAAGAAGCTTTTTTTTTAATTTTATAACTTCGATTTATTTTATCAAAGGAGCTATAACTTTCTTACAAAGAATAAGAGGTAATAAGAAGTAAGAAATACGTCAGACAACATCGAGACACAGGAGTAGAATTAAAAAAAGATACCAACATTTTCCCCTTCATTGGGTTTACTATGAGAATTTGATAGGAATTCTTTGACACATGCAGTCTTAGGAAAGATAAATTTAGGTATCTTTAAAAGAATGTTGTAAGTAAATAGAATTTTTATCCCTTCACCTGGAGGATGAGAAAATGCTGAAGTGTGCAATTTTATAGAGCGCTTGTGTAATTAATTTAATGAAAATGTGGAATCGGGTCAGGAAATAAGAGAATGGACTAAATTAAGATAATTATGAAATTAATTATTTTGAAATTTATGGTTGATAGAGATCTCAATATTTGATCTTAAGCTAAAAATTCTAGCTGAGAAATAGGATTTTCCTCCTTTTCACTCTGTTATTCTTGACTTTTTTTTCTTTTTCAAAAGCGATAAATTTAACCATCGTTCATGAGGAAATAATAAGGAAAATTAAGAAGAATATGAGTATAATGCAGACTGATTAGCATTACTTAGGAATAGAAATCCTAGTAGTTCACTGGGGCAATCCTTTAAACCACTCTTAAGTTATTCATTCCTGTTATGTGTTTTCATTTAAATTCATAAATTTAAGAATCAAGAATTCAATGCAAGAAGTTAACTTAGTCAAAGACATAAAAATGACAGACATTTTAAATTAAGGCCTAAAAAAGCAAAGATTTGAACAGATTCATTAGAAGGCAGACAGATTAGTATCCAACTGGATTCATATCTTTCTATTTATTAATACAGCATATGTACCGCCGGTAAGTAAAAGCATAGCACCCGAGAATGACCTAATTTCTGTCAAAACTTTTGACCTAACATAGCCACATATGGTTCATGGCCAAATAAAACTTAGCAATCTGTATGAATTTAAAAATTCCATAATTTAATACAAATGACTACAGGAAAAAGAAAGCAACAATTAAAAATTGGCAATTTTTTTTTTTAATTTTAAAGAAAACTTTTCTTATATATAAAGAGAGGCTCAAAGCGCTTAACTTTTCTAAAGCTTCACATTTGCATCATTCGGTATTTATACATTTCACCATGAAGTAGCAACACAAGATGATGCAACTTACAGTAATATGAGAAGATTTGTTTCACCGCTTCCAAATTAACAATATAGCAGCAGAACAAATCTTCAAGAAAAGAAATGAAACACAATTAGGATTTTGAGTTTAGTAAGGATGAAAAAAGTTTCGAGAGATAGATATATAAATCTTGATTCTCCATCTTAATTTGAATATTTTTTAATTTAATTTTTTTGGAATGCTTTAATTTTTTAAAGTGTGTTATTTCAATTAAATATAGATATTATTACAAATGAGACGCTTTCCTATTGAAAATATGAATATTACTTCATGTACAGCCGTATTTCATTAAACCAAAGCGAGTATTTGCTTTCTACTCAAAATGATTGAAAAATAATAAAGCTAAAATAAAACGAAGTAAAACAGTATGAATTGCTTGGTGAGCAATTCATCTCAAATGTTTCGTACGCTGGCACAAAAATGAGAAATGAATTTCGCTTGCTACAAGTACCTTATCTTTTTAATATACTTAAAAGGACATAACGATGAAACAGAACTCAGTGAAGCCAGTCATTCTTTTCTGTCAACGACTATTTGAGTGTCTAAAATATCTGTGTCAGATGAAAAATAGGCTTCAGGTTCGTACATGAAAAACTAGGAGACTTTCAACGCTTCGTGAGAGCTTTTCAATTTCTGCTTAAAGTAAGTTTGCATTAAAATGTCAACAATGATGTTATATCCATGTTAAATATGTCGAACAACCATTGCTTAAAAGGAACGTAAATTCTTTCACGCAGCTTTTTTTACATGCATGAAAAGATGTTCTTATTTTCCATTATATAAGGAATTCTGTCTTTTGATATGGATATTTCAGATATTATTACGCCTAGAAGATAGTTTTGTATATTTTTTTATCGTGGCTCAAGATAAAGATTTCTTTTATTTAAACGCAAAATGTTCCGAAAAATTGGATATCAACTTTTCCGACCATTATGCATTTACTACGTTAAACATTTGTTATAAGTTGAAATAAACTTCTTGACCAAAGTGAATATTAGTTGATAACGGATTCTAAAACCCTCCGAGCTTTTACGCTTGCGTTAGGATGGGTTTACTTCCGCCAAATAGGGGTGAGAGGAAAGAGAAAAGGAGGAGATATTTACATTTAACAATAAAGTAAATTCTGGGAATAGAGCACATCCTACCAAGTGCCATCCCTCAAGTAAGATAGAATAGCCAAAAAGTAGTCGTCTCAGAATACTGAAACGAAAAGTGAGATTTTTTAAATATTGGTTGCTGCCTGAAATTAAAAAAAGGAGAAGCAATAATAGTGAGTCTGATTTTTTTATCTATTTAAATAAATCAATAGCATCCTTATATGCTAAAAGATTTCAAAAAATAGAATTGCCCAATTTTTAAAATTAATATTATTACGAATAGATTACAACAAATAATACATAAATATGCCTTCATTTTAAAATACATAATATTATATAGGCCATTCTAATATAGGAGAATCAAAATACTCTCAATTTATTACTAGTAACCTGATTTTGTTCGAAATAAATTATATAGTCGTTCAATATATTTTTTAAAATTATCAATCATGTTATATGAAGAACCTTATGTTAATAAAAACTAACCGTTATATTCCATAGGCTGATATAGATTTTATTTATTTCAATTAAATCAAATTCATTTCGGTTAATTATGAAGAACCTAATTTTTAGAATGTAAGCAATAGTCAAAAATAAAACCCTACAATGAAGCGAAATAAAACTTAACAACCCACCACTTTAAATCAAAATGATGCCGATACAAGTTCTCTATTCTCCAAATCAAAAAGTGAAAACTCCCCACACCGAAATAAAAACAAAATACAACATCTACATCCAGAGATATTAAGAATCAATCATAAAAAGCATTTAACTTTCACAATGCCGAAATAATAGGTTTTTACTTTTTATAACTAAAAATTAAAAACAAAAGGTATTATCTTCAGGGGAAACTTTATGGGTGGCCAACGATCGTAATGTTTGCCATAAAATTCAGATACTCTTGAGAAAGTTTTACTAACCCAGTTTAGCAACTCTCTTGGTTCCCACGAAGTTCAAAAGCGTAACGGCACGAGGAATCCGAAGTTCAAACAGCGTGTATGATTGCTGTGCTTGTATCAACTTTTCGAAGTTGTCTTTTTGTGGGTAGAGACTCATCCAAACCTTGGGACAATGACTCGCCCCATTTAATCTTGCGGTGGCTTTTGTTCTTCTGTAGGTGGTAAGGCAGAGGAATTGATTTGTAACTTTATTCAACTAAAATTGTATTTTAATTATTATATTTACGTTGGTGCGGTATTAGATTATGTAAGAAATAATTTTTTAAAAAACTGCAATCAATATAAATGCTACATGTCTATAAACCGATTTTAGAAAACATGTTAAGGTTCTATAATAAAACATTCAAATTGCTCCAGATATTTGAAACCAATCCTGATTGAATTGGCCCTGATATATGAAACCAGTTTGAAAATCCGTTTCTATTAACAACCCCACAGAAAATCCAAATCCTTTTAGTTTTACTTAGTCGGCTTGTCTGAAATTTAATTTAAATTCCTTAAAAAAAACTCATAAACACAAGGAAAATTCAAACATATAAGTAGTATTTAGATTCCTAAAATTAAAAAAAAACTTTTTCAGGTTATTCACCTAATTTTTTAAAAACAGAAACATTTAATTATATTCTCGTATTGACAAAAGACAATTTTTCAATCTTAATATAGTTAACATCCTATTCAAAACAATTGATATTTAAAAAAAATTTAAAATTCATTGTATTTTTTCAACAATGTATTGGTTTTCTACGATATTTATGATTTAAAATCATTCAGCTCGATTTGTAGTGAAATTTTTTGCACTAATTTTTAGCTCAAATCTGGATAATCATCTACGTGGTTCATTAGTATCTACGCCCACACATGGCTTTTAAATATAATTTCTATCATCAATCTTTCAGATAAAACCTCATAAAATATAAAACTATGCTTTACGACTTTCCATTTAATAAATGAATTTTTGAATAGAATGCCATTGTTACGTTCACCTATAAAAATAGCAAAACATAGTTGGGGGGGAGGAAACATGATTTTTATTGGTCAGGGAAAAAATACTTTCAACTTACATTGTTACTGAAAATTCAAAATAACACTTCCCTACTGTTTATAAAAGAAATAATTTGTTATCCATGTTTAATTGATTTCCAGTTTGTTGAAACTTTATTAAATTTATATATATCCAGCGTATTTTCCATATTTAATCAAAAATTATTTTAAAAAACTGACCAACTACTTTATTTTTATAAAAGCTTTTTAATAATAAACGACATATATCAACAAAATTTGTTGTGTTTTATTTATTTGGAAAGATACAATAGATTTCTATATTTAAAATAATATAATTTCATGTTATATTTATGGCTAGATTTTTTCAAAAACTTACACCACTTAAATTAGCAATTACAACAAATTATAATCCACATTTTTTTAAATCTGGACTTTCATTTATCATCCTTAAAAATAAATAACAGTTCATTTTTAGGAAGATATTCTGAAAACATAATTTTTGCTCTTGGATAAAATGCTTTTTTTTCGATAAACAAAATGATTTTCTGTAATAAGCAATAATTTAATACACTTTTGAAGAATCATAAGAAATAAAAATAAAAATTAGCAAAAAATATGGTATTTTCCCTTGATTTGTATTTAAAAAATTAGATAATAAATATGTTTAAGATACCCATTAATTTAAAATTTTATGTTAATTTAGGTTCCTATTTTAAAAGTGATAACGTGTAGTAAGACAATACAATAAGGCTACAAAACTTTTTTTCGACCAAAAGCTCTGAAAATTGAATTGTTAAATATTCTCGGCTGCTTTTAAGAAAAAATTCCCACTAAAGCAAAAATTTAAAACAATTTACTGATGCAGTTATTTATAAAAGAGCAAAACATCTTTTGACACTAGCTCATTCTCCTTTACAAACTTTCTAGTCGTTCGAAAAATCTCAATATATAAAAAGATTCGTGTTCAATCTTTAGGCACACATTGAAATATTAACATCTAATTTTAAAAGAATCGTAAAATGACAAGAACTTTTTGATGCGTATTTGTAACTGATTATCCAAGAATAAATAATGCTCCACAGAAGCATTCTCACGAATAATAATTACTCCCAAAATAAAAAGATACGAGCGACTTTGTAATAAACATAATTGTAAAACCTAGAAAGCTAATCAAGGTTCAAATGAAGTTATTATTAGGATGCCTAAAGCAGTAGTTTGCTTAAAAGCAAAGCCTGATGGATTTCGTAAATTAACAAATGGAAATTAAAATTAAGTGTTTGCGGGGGAGGGGTTCGAGAGCCTCCACTCTCCCTCTCTTCCCGATTTTCCTATTCCGGATAGCCTGAGGACAAAAATGGGAAAAGTAACAGCAATTGGCGCGATGCCAAGATTACTCAAAATTTAGGAACAGGTATATGCACCCTTTCCATAATCAAACGCAATTTTAAAATGATTTGTTTAATCAGCCAATTCTTTTACAGTCATTGATTTCCAACTTTTTTAAGCAGAGATAATTACTCTAATTTTTTTTCAAACTCTGAAATTATTACCAACCTATTTTTAATTAATACTCGACTACTATCGAAACCAAACCTGTAGCTACTTTATGTTATTTGTGGGAGATAATTCTGTTCCTTCTATTAATTCCGAAGCAATATTCACGGTTGATAGCTCAGTGGAAAAATGGAAAGATGAACAGTTCAGCATTTATTGAGAAATCCCCGGATATTAAAAGTACGGTGGGTCAAAGTGAAATCACGCATTACTTCATTTGTTCCAGTTATCATCTACAGGACTAGACAGATAAGCAAACAAACTTTTCAGTGATGCATCTACATTGCGACGGTTGGCTGATTTAGATTAATATCGTGGCCATTTGAATCATCGAATGGTGAGAAATCATAAGAAACATGTTCAGAAAAGTATTTTTGAATAAAATGCATTTATAATATATCATAGAACTTAATAACTCAATCAAATACTACAATGAATTATCTTGTAGTTAACTGCCCTAATTTTTCATAGTTAAATTTTTCTTACGACGTAATTTATATTTTATCAACCAAATGTTTCCTTGGATGCTGTACCATTTAATTACTAGAATATCCCCCTTACTACAATACTAATCCATCTATTTTTTAGTCAATCAGAAACGAATTTCACTCCCATGTTATACGGGGCCATTAAGGAAGACAAAGCCACATAATAGCATGTAGTAGCAAATGATCCAAGATGTTCCATGGTATGTAAAGGAACACACTTTTTTTTAGCTAGAAACCTCATTTCAAAAGACAAATTTGAGATTTCACTCGCTAATACTTTAGAGGCTAAAATATTTAATTTTTTTAAATGTTATACATGAAAGCGAAATATTTGCTTAGTTTAGATACCTTTACGTCCCATGTTACATCAAGAAGAGAGCATTTTGAAACTGACACCGAAACTGACGCAATTTTGAGTATTGATCAGTTAACGAGAACGACATTTGAGCCACAACTTCTTTCCAAACTTTTTGTCACATCTAATGGGTTTAACATATAACCACCCACTTACAAAGTGGTTCTTCGTTGGATTCAAATTTTTAGCCTCAACTCTATTGTCCTGAAATAGAGACTTCACCACCAAGCCTTCGTTGCTCTCTCACCCAAACTGAGATAGCTGCCTATACGGTACACCCAAAATGAAATAATTGCCTATACGGTACACCCAAAATGAAATAATTGCCTATACGGTACACCCAAACGGTGATAGCTGCCTAGATGGTAAATCTTTATGTGAATCAAAATTCCGCCAGCGGGTAGCTTTTTAAAAAGTATCGGAAAATGTGAACTTTTAATGCATCTATTTACTTTTTTTATATTTCCTTTACATACTTTTATATCTTTCTGCCTAAGATAAAGTCTATTAGAGCCCTCATATAATAATAATAATAAATAACAATATTTAAAATGAAACTCCATGTCGTGGTTAGAAATGCCCGAAAGATAAAATTCAGTGATGATATAGCTTTCCGCGTCAAACTCCAAAATTAAATAATGACAGAATTAACATTTTTTTAGGTTTGTCAAGATGAAAAGAATATCCAACCACTAGAATTTATTGTTTAGAACTTATGATAGACTTTGCGACGAATTATTTTCTTTGTTTTTGTTTAAATTTAATGGCAGAAAATAAAGAAAATAACGTATATAAAATTGAACAGAAAATATTTAATAAATAATTTTAATAGTATTTAGAACAAAATATTCATATAAAGAGAAAGAAATCATCTTTCACGCTGTAAGCCAAAATACATCGAAGAAAATTGTTTATTATTACAGTGCGCTTTTACTAAAGCAGCGCATCATCAGGCAATGCGTAGCAAAACAAACTTCTCTGGAGTTATTCCAGAGAGACGTCCAAACGTTGCAAGACGAACATTCACAATTGTAAACCTGGCCTTGAGAACACGAAAGAAAAACTACTTCCTATGGCAGTATTAAAGCCTCTTAAATATCTATGACAACGTTGACACGGCACAAGTATCTAAGACTTCTAGAATTATATCTCTAATGCCTCATTAGGAAGCTGAGAGAATAGCTAATCCGTTGCTGTAGAGATAGATTTATCAATGAAATAAGAACGGAATAGTATGTTAGAAAGATGGAGAAATACGATTTGTAAAGTCCTATTCAATACGAGGTATTTGATCGCAGTTTATTCGGAAAAATAACTGTAGATCATATTGAAGAGTTGTTATCACTTATATTTAAAAACCATAATGACAAAGTGTGCGTGTATGTTTTTATTGTTGGTTTCATAAAAAGCTGTTCAGGAAAAACGATTTTAAAAGGCAGTAATAAACAGTTGAGCAGTCAGCACACAAAACAATTATGTGTAAATGAAAACATATTTCCGCTCATATTCCAAGTCTATTCAAGTAAACTACATAAAAAAACCGAAATATTTTCTGAAATCATATCCCTTGAAAGAAGTCTAGTACTTAGAAGAATTGAGAATTCCATCATTAATTTACGAATACGAGATATTGCTACGTAGTTGAATTAGGTTTCATTACAACCTGAATCTGCTGCAATATTTATAACAATTTCAAACATGTCTGATATAAATGAGATAGTGAGACATTGTTGAAATATTTTAATATCGATTTTAGAGTGTAATTGTATTCAGGACTGGGCTTATTTCCTATATTGGGAGTTTATATACATTATGGATAACTTCTTCAAAACAGAAATTTAATCAAAAAAATATTTCATTTATTGAAAACTAAAAAAAAAACTGTATTATTCTTTTAATTATTACAAATTGTTTTCAGAAACCTCCTTCAAGTATACAGCAAAAAATAAATCAAATAAATACACGCAAAATGCAATTTTAACTGAACCTCAAAGAAATGTAGATAAAGGTAAGTTAATAATTTTTATTATTTTTTAAGAAGCTGAATAAAGAAAACCTGAACAAAGAGGATATTTTTTATATTTTATCAGCTGCAAATGTTAAAAGACAATACAGATATTTTTGTTTCAAAATGAAAGGATTCATTGTTTAATACTATAGCATTAAACAAGCTTCTACATCTTTTCAATTTCTTCATAAAAACGGATTTTAAAATTTAAATCAAACTAAAGTTATTACTTTTGTTCCCCCCACCCCCGGTAATAAAAGAATCGACCCATTCCGAAAGAGTGCAACACCATTACATTTTGTTCTTGTATATTTACATAAATTTAAAAAACTCGAAATGATACTATCAAAAGTATAAAAAATCAAGTCCCCAATCTATGTGCCCTCGCATACATAAAAACAGAAGAAGTCTTTATCTACGAAGCGAAGATCATAGAAAAATACGATATATATTCGCTGCATTGAGAAATCATCAGGAGCTGCCGAGGTGTTGTTTCATCAAATTTTTATAACGAGTGTGTGATATCTTACACACAAATACTCAGTTTCCAGCTTTATAAATATTTATATAACTATTGCTGAAAACTACGTCACTGCAAGTCGTGTAAACCGACTACGTACTTTTAAAGTTGGAAATAAAGATAAAAACAAAATATAGCATGTCGTCATGGATTCTACGCCGGTGGAATATCAACCTAGTGGATTGTGTAAGTGTAAGCAATAATGCAGATGGTGCGGCGTATCGTATTATGTGGCATCGTGTATTTTCCCTCCTTATTCATAAATTTTCTTGACTGTGTAGAATATAAATTTTTTTAACAATGGAAAGTACAGTAGAATACGCTTTGGAACAGTAATTTGAAAGCTCGTAATATGTATCATTGGCAAGAGGAAACCATTTCCTAGAACTGTGTGTGATTTTAATGTATGAAGCAGCAAAACAATATTACTTCTAAAAATAATAAGGCTGTCAATAAAATCCATCATAAAATATATAAAAAAATTTAAGATATTTTATTACATTGCATTTAAAACTTAGCAAGCTGATATTCTATTATTTTACGAATCAGTTGGATAATTTTTTTCTAGGAAAAAGCTCTGACTTACTATTAAATTTTTAAGTCTTCATTGCACTGTAGCGAAAAAAAAAATTAAAGAATCTTAAATTTACTACAATTACTTATACATTAATAATAAGAAGGCTTAATTGTATCATGTTATCAGGATAATATAAATTTAACTTGCAATTGTATGATAATTTACGTCTCTGAACAGAGAGCAAACGCTTCGAGAAATAATTTGTTCCCTTGCTATACAAGTTTCCAAAATAGGTTATCTCTTTCCAAGTTTGATACATATTACACCGTAGAATCACAGTCTAAATATAAGAGTAATCAAAGAATATTTTATAAGAAAAATAGTAGAGAATTTCAGGCTGATTGAGGATGAACTTTTACTCTTTTTTTCCCCTATGAAAGACCAGCTCAGATTTTCGAGTTATAATAATTAATTTATTGAAGTTAACGAGGTTTTTTATTATTAAGGCACTTTTCAAAGATTTGAGTCACATGAGAGCTTCCTCGAGCTGATACAACTTTCAAAAAATATTTCCGAATTAATTAATGCTGAATACTGCATGTTACTAAGCCTTATCATATGTCATAAAGCATTCCGAAGGAACAAAATTAAAAAATTCATTAATATGTGAATTGTTTAAAGAATCAAAAAAATTAATGAGAATGAATAATAAAATTTAATGAGAATGTAAAAATGAATAAACATGTGAACTCGTTAAATATGAGGACGTGTTTTTAATACTTCTGCATTCGATAGAAAGCTTTTACATCCAATGATTTAATGCCATCTATATTAATACCTTTAAAAAGTGTGAGGAAGCCGGCTTTCTGGCACAGAGGTAGCACGTCTTCCTCGTTTTCTGGGAGTCCCGGGATCGGGCATAGTTGTTCTTCTATGTGCTATCTGTGAGATGTGTGACTGTGCCCCCCTGTAAAAAGGGGCTGTGCAAGCAAATGTGGTGAGCGTGTGGCTAAGTCGTACTCTTGTCCCTAGATGGCGCTACTTAAACAAGAGAGGTTCTTTTCGGCTTAAATCTAATGCTGTATCAGCAGGGGGGATTGTCCAAAGTGACATAAGTAACAACAACAAAAGTGCGAGGAAAGTAATTAATAATATCAAGCATACAACATTAATAAACAGAACTTTAAATTATATTTAGGTGATTGCAAAAAGGTGCATCAACAACTCTGATGGGACAAAATTAATAGAATAATTAATTGTAGTTATAAACTATGTATAAAAAATTTTATTGGTGACAAATTAACAATTTTAAAACAAGTTGCAATAATGTAAGGAATGATTTGAAATGGCTGCAGGGAAGAAGACTGAAAGCAGAGTGATTTCAAATAGTTGGAGAAATGAGCTCCAGGAAACCTGAAAGCTATAAATAAACTTTGAGGTTTCTTCCTAAGTGCAAGAGATAATCGCAAACATTATGTTTAATATTATCGAAGGTTGCTTTGCCCTGAGGCAACATATTTCCCCATGTAATGATAAAGTATTATTAAAGGATGTGAACTGAAAGCTACCTTGGGACAACAAAGGCAACGAGACAATATGTTTCTAATTCGCAAACAAACTTCGCATGCAGTTCCCCTTCACCAACTCTCGAAAAATGGAAGTCATTACCGTCTTTTCAAAGAAGAAAATTGTAATAGCTTTAAAATTTTTATGCATAAGAATCATGGAGTATAGGCAATTATTTTTTTTCTAAACAAATCTCTATAGAATTAGTCACAGTTAAATTTTAGATAGATTTTCAATGCCGAAAAAATAATGATCACTGAATAATGGGCAACTGCATAGTTATAAATGAAAAAATTTCACCATGCTGATTGCAATCCACGAATCAAAATGAAGTTATTTTCCGTTCGGGCGTCTATAAGATATTTTTGTCATAATGAACTACTGAGGTATTACTTTAATACAGGCAATAAAAATTAATCAGAAAAAAATAGGATTTTTTTCTATATATTACCTATCAAATCTACAAACGAGGGAATTTTTTTGAATGCGAATGTATTTTTATAAGTAACAAGCTTTCTATGATTTAATATTTTAAAAGTCTTTTGGCTTTTCTAATTAGATATACCTGAATTTCAATTCTTCCATTAAGGAGTTTTTAGGAGGTGCTTAGAAGGTTATGAAAAACAGTATGAAAATTAGTTCTGTAGACCGACATTCTTCATTACGGATTCCTTCGATAATTTGGCTTTGAGTGCTTAAAAATATTTCTTATGAACTGTGGAACAAAAAAAAAACCCATAGAAAATACCTATTTGTTTTAATATATATTTCCTTTTAGATTGATTTTCAAAAACAATTAAAGACATTTCTAACTAAATTTTTCATAACTAAAATAAACGACAAATACTATATACGACAATACTATTCAAAGTATTGTATAATGTGTTGAAGATGATGATGTTACCATTAAGTTTTATATAGATATTTATAACTAGAAACTGCTTAGTATATAAATGTATTTTTGTATCTTGAATACATAAAATAAATTCAAAAAGAAGACCTATCATGAATAGTATTTTTAAAAACTATTTTATTTAGGTAAAAGAATACATTACAATGATTTTTCACCAAGAAGAAAGCAATCGAAAGAGCTTAAGTCTGATCGTAGCAAGGCAAACAAGTTGGAATGTACTCTATGGATGTCTGAGTTAAATTCTAACAAGGATGGGTATTCTGGGAATAAAAATAATTTTAAAAAACTGAAAGGAGCAAAAATTATCGCACTTCGACTCAGAGGAAAAAAGTCGCCAATCGAATGGTACAGAAATTGTTATAAAAACGTTGTATACGTGGTATCATTATCACATTGTCTTAATCAGTGGAGCAAGAAAATTCTCTATCCTTCCTAATCATGAAACAGAAACCATTTTTTAAATAATTATTTAATCAGCGAAACTTTAACAAGCAATACTTACTCTGGGTATTCAAAGAATTTATTTCTATACGTAAAGCTTTCCAATAACAAGTTAAATAGCAACGGATTTCTTATTTACAATTGATTCACTTCTGACAGTAGAAATTTTCCAATATATATTTTCAAAACAAAATTAACTACTTTGTTTATAAGCATTGAATTCTTTTTAAATCGTTTGTAGAATTCTAAATAATTTTTTAAAGAAAGATTTTTAAAATTATAATTTGATATTTCAGATCGTATATATTTTTTATTCCTTTCTGAATTCAGCTGCTTTTTATTTATTTATCTATCTATAACGCAACCTACGATCGAATGCGGACCTAGCATACGCTATTCGAAGAAGTTTTCGATAAGATGTGTATGGGTTTAAAATCCTCCGCGCCCTCCCAGCATCGATTTTTTTTCCGTTCTTCAATCTCATTAGGACGCTTGCGTTGTGCGGGATATTTTTATCATCGTTTTAAACTAGAAAATCCTCTTGTTTGCCGTGTTCTCAACAAATGGAGAAGAATGTAATCGCCTTAGGAACAGACTTAATCTAAAAGATTTTGAAAGAGACTAGCAAATAAAACGTGTATAAATATCATAAAAATTCTTAAGAGTGCATTTGAAAGATAACAAAAAGGCCTCCAATGAACTTACTCTTGGTGGATTAAAACGGGCACGATATGCCAGAATGTTTGATTATTACATAGTTTTTATGAGAAGGGTTTCTATTAATATGTGATATATATATTAACGGAAATACCAATGCATCTAAACTTCAAACTATAATTAAATATTTGAAATTCCTTAAAATAATTCAATTCCGTAAACTGTGAACTGTCAGATAAACTTATATAAATGTTACCCTTCAATATTCTTAGAGGTCAAGAATTCATTTAAATTGTTATTTTAAGCATTTAGTATTATTTTGCTTAAAAAAACCTTACTCTTATAGTTTTTATTTGTAAAACAACATTGTAACTTATCACTAGAGATAAAGATATCGATAAATTGAACTCCAAATAGTTTGTTTTTAAATTGGACAGATTCTGATCAAAATTACAAGTTTTGTCCTTTAATGTTATGTTCTTTTTAATGGCCATATTATCCGGCAACATGTTTAAACCTAGATGTTTTAAATATTATCTTTGACCTACATGATTGACCAAGCATGGATATTTTTGTGCGGCATTAAGTCATCATCTACCTTTTTTGTTAGAGATGGGAAAATTGTATAAATATATGATCGCATTGCAAGATAACGACATACAATGAAAGGTTGGATTCGCTAATTTAGATGTAAGGAAGATTAAGGTGTTGCTGTGAAGCTATAAAAGAGTTTTTGACGGCACAGATCAAGATTTAAAACTCACTTCAGTCTAAGTATGCCAAAGACAATACACTATTCATGCAGTTAGAGTTTAAAGCCAGTGCAAGTACATCTGTGTCTGTATAAGTTAAAAATGAACCAATCGAATTTTTATACAGAAGTATCTTATGTAGACTGCAAATTTCAATTAGCGATTTTCTGAACACAAACCCAAGATGCCAATTACTAGATAGCCAGTCTCCTTTGGGGTCAATTATCTCGAAGAGAATATCAGTTTGACAGATTCGGTCAATGTAAGGATGAACATTGCTACAGTCCACAGTCGGCCACAACATATCTTGTCGATACTGCTACGTTCAGTGGTGGCGGGGTGGTTGGCTGTACAGAAGAAGAAGCCAGTCTCCGACAGTTGAAGAAAAAGTTAATTAAACATAAAAAGACAAAGCTCTAGCTCTATCATTAGCAGTTCTTGTTGAATCTAGTTTAGAAAACTTCATTTGCATTAATAGATATTTTCGTTTCAGATTTAAGATATCAATTTCCGAAAGAAAAAAAAAATAAATAAAACAGATGTTAACAATGATAGTAAATTGTTCAGTTAATTTAGTAACCTCTAATACATAATGTATGGGTTTTACTTTGAGAATGGATTTTTATTATTTTAAATGACTAAATAATCTAAAATCATATTGTACAAAATTTCTAGAAGTCACAGTGCAATCAAAGAAATGATTATAGTCAATCTCTCGAAAATAGAATAACAAAGAAAAAAAATAAAAGGAATAGAAAAACTAACTAATTTTAATTTCTTAATGTGGCAACAAGTATGATAATTTAATCGTAACATAAAAGAAAAGGTCCGTTAAACATTACCAGAGGGTCATTAACGAATCCGGAACGAGAAAAGATAGCATATTTCTCAGATAAAAACGGCTTTTCTTAAGATCTTACTCTAAATCCTTCACATTCTCTGCTTAACATGCCAAGATTACAGGCAATACGTCATAAAACCAAAAACGTAAAATTAAAAACTAAACAGAATGAACTGCTTTCAGTATAAAAAATTATATACAGATCGGTTAATTATATCTAATTTGAAAAAAAGTAATAAATGAAATTTTATTTTATTTTGATAATAAACAAAAATGATTAGATTTTTTTAAGGAAACTTTTTTTTAACCCTAAAAGTGACAAATTTTTATTTGTAAATGTTGGTACATATTCTCCAAATTTATATACTAATTAGAAGAAAAAAACACATCAATGACAAAAAAATAATCAAATTTTATTCTATGTTCTATGCGTCCTGCGAAATTCTAGAAATCGACGATAATGCTACGATCTAACTCACTCCCCCCCTCCCTATGGGGGTTTCGGGTCTCTAGGCAGTTACATACTTTGTCCATTTAATAATCCGACTCTGATCACAAGAGCAAATATTTTTCGTTCATGTTTAAATAAAAGTTACTTTAGTGGATATGAAAAGTTTCAAAAGTTAAAACATCCTCATTTCAGCATTTTTGCTGAAAGCTGGATAGGAAATTATTACAGTAAATAAAATATGAATGTTATAGATCCAATCATATGAGACAAAATTATATCAAATGATGATCAAATGCATCAGATGAAGTTAAACTAACTTTATACAGGCAACAATGGCGTTTACATTCATTATAAGTAATATTTTTAAATAGTACAAAAATATAAAAAATACTCTAAACCTAAACAGTAAACTTCGCTTTTTTTTTGTTTCAATGAAAGCTCTTAGTTTTTACAGCTTCGTTTGCTGTTAATATTTGAATTCCATCAGTAAATTTGTACCGAAATAAAACCTATCTTAAAAGATAACAATGACACAAATCTCAGCAATTAAATATATACGATGTTTATCGATAGATGGCGCACTCAGCATCTAACTCATTCACAATAAATTTACTGAAACCAGCCCATTGCAAATTCTACGCGTGTAAACAAGGAGGGATTTCTCAAGCGTAACACCTCATTGGCCAAAAGTTACGCTTGGACTTTTTAGTAAACATTTTGCTTAGTGAGTAGATCGGATGTTTGCGAAAATAGGAGGGTCAATTAAATTATCGATAATGATAGTAAAAAAGAATTGGAGATGCACCACTTAAACGGATATATCATACGAACAACGATAAAATAATATTCAAATTTACAGAAGCGTTATCTATTTCTTATTTCTGCAGTAGTAAACAACTAGATTTTTATTAAAAAAAAATTTATTATGTTTTAAATGACACAATTTGTTGACATTTGTTTCATTATTAAAATTCTTTAAAAATTCTAATTTCGCGTTTGTTTGTTTTTAACGTAGTCTTTTATTTTAGATCGATGTTTCTCTCAATAGATTTTTTTATTTAAATCATAATGTAAATAAAATGAAGTTTTATGTGATAACTAATACAGTTTTCGGGCCTTTTCGAAAGAATTTTGCAACAATGTAGACTTTTTAAAGTAAACAAATAGTAAGAATTGTAGATTTTTAAAGCATAAAAAATGTCATTTAAGTTTTGAAAAATTCGCAACTTTTACGAAATTATCTTGAGTCAAAAACATGTATTATAAAAGCTACACTATTCTTAAAAGTAATAACAACATCTCGCATCTTGCTTTTTTCTTATTTTTTTCCTCGATTTAAATTAGTTTTCGTTGACAGCAAAGAAATGACATTCGTTTTAACAGAACTGTATATTTTTTGTAATAACGCAACTGTCTGGAAAAGTGAATAA
The DNA here is from genome assembly GCA_026289955.1 of Argiope argentata. Lineage (NCBI taxonomy): Eukaryota > Metazoa > Arthropoda > Arachnida > Araneae > Araneidae > Argiope > Argiope argentata. The sequence continues at coordinate 1,258,379 of JAOUZG010043946.1, read as the reverse complement.
ATTTGATTTTCCTTCTCTATTTACACTTTTTACTTCGAAAATTACTTTAAGCATAGTGTATATTATTTATAGAGAGAACTGTTTAGATTTTTATATTTTATATGTTTAAAAAAATCCAAGTCTTCCTTAAAGTGTACTCTTTTCTTTTTTCCTTTTCTATATAGGCCGTTCTAAAAGCCTTACTGACAGACTTAAAATGAAAGGTGATGATGCAAAAAGGGCTAATAAAAGAATTATTTTCTGAAAATTCAATTGCTCAATATTGTCAAACTCAAATTTATTTCATAGAATACATTGTTTCTTTTCAGTATCAAGTTTCAACTTCCAAAAAAAATTCTAATACTGTCGTATTTCAATACAGTGCTAATATTTGCAAAGAATATACTGAATAAAAACTAGCAGCTTTACTTTCATAGAGTAAAAACACAAGTTATTCTTTTGTATTTTAGTTCCGAATTTACAGGAAACTGAAATTTTGAACCTTCTTTTGTATATCTCGTTACAATTTATTTCGAACTATATTTCATTAGTTGATTTTATATATAACAGAAAATGTGCTGTCGAACACTGTTTTTTTTAGCGCTGTCGAACAAAGTTTTTTTAACCCTCTTTTTAAAAAGGCATAAATACAAGAACGATTATTATTATTTTTTTTTGGTTCACTTGCAGAAAAAAATAATATTTTTGAAACTTCAAAATAAACAGAATCAATTGCAAGAAAATCTAATCAAAATCTATAGACCCTTATATTTTTCCGAATTTATTTCTATACTATCCGTTTGAGAATTCTAATTAAAAAACTGTGTTTACGAAGTACTTCAGGGAGCACTTTTTCGCGCCTTTCAACTTTGAGCCTTATGAAATATTCTATATAATTTCTGTCTTTTTCAGGTTTTATAAAATAGATTAATTTCTCTCTTAAGAAAAATTACAAAGCGTTTCAAAAAACATTCGACTGCCTGAGAAAAAAAATACATTGAGAGAAATATCGTCGAATCAAACATAAATTTTCAGAAAAATAATATTTAAATAAATCAGAAATTTTTAAGGAATAACGCGATTTCTAAAACTTCAAAGAAAATTTATAGATCGACTATCTTAGCTGCAAAATTTCTCAAAAAGCTAACAATTCGTAAATGGCAAATTCTATTTTTTTAAAATATATTTTATTTTGAATTGAATTATGCTTTTACAAATTTATGAATTGCCTTCTTTCAGTTACAAACTAAACATTTAGCCATTCAATTTATCAGAAACACTCCAGTATAAATAGTCAAATATGAAGTAAAAAAATGTAAATGAGAATTTTAAAAAATAACCATTTTTATAATTAAAAGAAAAATACAATAAAGCCTCTATTAATCGAAACAAGGTCATTAGAAATCTAAAATTCAAAATCATGTACTGTAATGCAATAGAAGTAACTGCAATTATTCTCGTAGAAATTAATGTCTATTTTAATAAGAAATTTATGTTACAATTATTACTTAATATATATTGATGTTCTTACTATTATCTGAAAAACGCATTTGAAGAAAGAACAGAAACTGTATATTACAATTAGTTTTGAATTCGTTTTACACTCAAGATGTCATAATTGTAAATTATAATTATTGCAAAATACTCATTTCTTATTTGAAATCATCATCACACACACAGCTTTATTTCGGCTAACTCGGGATGTATGTATCGCTTTATTAAGCTACGAAACGAAATGAATTTAAAAAAAAACAAAATTTTATATTTTTAAAGTTTAAAAAATTATATTATGGACTAAATTATTCTTTTTTTAGATGAAATGACATTATCACCAAATTATACAGTCTCGCAGGTCTATAAAATTTCCTTCAATGCCAATGCTTCAAAAAAAATCAAACATCGTTAACTGAAACATTGAGTCATCCGGAGAAGAAAAAAGAAAACGCACATCTTGAAAATTAAAAGTATAAACTTACTCATCCTTCAAGAAATCTGACCTTGACCAGAGTCAGGATTTGGAAAAGTAACGCTTGACTTGATACAACTAAAAAGAACTTTGTCCAGAGTTGACTCAATTAGATTTAAATGTTATAAAATATCTTATCGAATTTTACAGGGCAAAACTAAATATAAAAAATGTATAAATAGTTCATATAGTAATTAAAAAAATCTTTTAATTCTTAAAACTGATTTAATTATTTTTATTAAAAGATGGATTTATTTTGGCATTTTGCCAAAAGAACTTGAGACTACGTGGATGTCATTTGATATAAAAACATTAGCACTCAATTCTGAACCCAAATCAGAATAATTACATGGGAAAATGTTCCTATGGATGCAGTTATAAAAGCATCTGTTTAATCTAGTTCGTTGAATTATCGTGTGACAGCAAAGGAAAAAGGTTATAAGTTCATTTCTGTGACTGTGTAACAAATATGATGGGATAACTGATAAGAAGATAAGCGCATTAGCAGCTATTACTGGTATTTTTTCTGTAAAAAAAACAAATATGGCCCTTGAATGCTCTCTAAGAAAGCAATATAGTCTCATATGCTGGTGTTAAATAAAATGTATACCTCTGATAATGTCTAGGCGCTTCATGATCGCCTTGATGATCAGATGATGTTGCGTCTCTTCCTAATCATGACTCCAAAATTCATAGGTATGACCAAATGAGATTAAATTATTCTAACAGGTAAATCAGCGTAATGTGTATTGAGAACATAGATAAATGAATGGCTCAAAAGAAGAAAAGGAAAGAATTCAAAACAAAACGTGCAGTGAAAATTATAATTTTTATGTAAGAACTTTTAACTTAACAATATTTATTAAATCAACGTTTAAAGCATTATATCTAATATGCAAATATTGTCCTGGCATATCTGTTGTATGGTTCTCAATCCATACACACAAAGACTGTGAGGCATAGGGGTAGCACGTCTTCCCCGTGATCTGGGCGTAACGGGTCCTAATCCCGGTTCGAGTGTGTTCGTTATTCTGTGTTCTATCTGTAAGGTGTGTGAATGTCTCCCCCCCCCTGTAAAAAGGGGCTGTGCAAGCGAATCTGGCGAGTTAGTAGCAAAAGTCGTGCTTTTGGACCTAGTTGGCACTACTACAAAACAAGAGACGCTGATTAAGCTTTAATTGCTGACTACCTCTGCGAACTTGTCCGTGGCAAGTGCCATAAGAAACAACAACAAAACTGTGATGGTATTTCTATAGGACGGCAAGTGAATGCTTAAGTACAAGAGACTATTTGTTTTTCTTTCCTGATAATTCTTTATAAAAATTCTTACATGGAAGGATTTTTCCTTATTTATAAAATACGTACCTAATTTATACCTAACGTGCGTACCCAATTAATTCTAACTATTCTAATACAGAGTGATTATAAAGAAATATCCCCGATTTACAGGTATGCTAAAAGAAAATAATAAAAATACAATCGTGTTGTTTGCCGTTCAATTCCACGCAGTTATAAGTGTTCATTGTAAAATTCTCTAAAAATACGAAAGATATTAAGGCAATATGATAACTTATCTTTTACAGTTTCAGCATCTTTGAAGCTAAGCTTTGAGAGTTTGCAGAAATCCTTGTTTTAATTATATCTATGTCCTCTGGTGGCGGTGGAACAGACATCTGTTTGATGTAGTCCAATAAAAAAATTCAATCATTGCCACATACGAATTCAGTACTTTTTAAAGTATCATACAAAGATAGCAAAAAAAAAAAAATGTATAATGAGTAATTGCGCCGCTTTCATATCCCTCTCATTTCAGGAGGGACTCACATTGAACATTTATAACTGTATCGAAAGGAACTTTCAGTTTTTATTTGTTTGTTCAGTTGTATTTTGTTATGTTTTCTTTTAAACTTTCAATTTTTATTTGTTTGATCAGTTGTATTTTGTTTGGTTTTCTTTTAAACTTTCAGTTTTTATTAGTTTGTTCAGTTGTATTTTTTTGTTTGCTTTTAAACTTTCAGTTTATATTGGTTTATTCAGTTGTATTTTGTTTTGTTTTATTTTAGCATGCTTGAAAATTGAGGATATCCCCTTATAATCACCCAGGTCAATATAAATGTACCGAACAACCATCATGTTGAGTCAATTTTCACAAAATTTCCTTTCAATATAATTCTCCATAATAAGTAATTAAAAAAAAAACTCGCCTGAAAATTATATAACCGAGGCATAACAACTCGCTCAACTTTTTAAAAAAACTATTTGCGATTTTACAATATCTTTTCATTTTTGGTATATATGTAATCCAGCATATAAAAATTATTCATACATTTCTCTCTAGCTTTGGATATTTTATATTTTAAAATTCTCTAGGACACTTATGATTCTATTACATTTCATATTTTCCCAAGAAAAGTATAACAATAATATGATTCAGTTTCAAATTATTTATTCATATAATTTAATTCGCCATAAGCATGTGATAAACAATTCTTTACTCCCATCTTTCATACCGTAATTTCCCTAGCCTTAAATCAGCTGTAGGATTTTAATAAGCTTCCTAAGTTCCCACAAAATACTGAATTACTTATCTAATGCATACGAAGCTTAGGATATTTCTCATTCAGAAATTATAAAATGCATCACTAATTTGATGAGAATTTTTATAGGATTTAACCTTCACGAATGCTAACTCAAAATATTTATGACCTGGCATTATTCAAGTTTTATGAAAAGATTAGATAAAATAGCTTTTAATCTTTAAATAACTTGTTAAATCGGTAATAAAGACTTTGATACGAAAGTCTACACTTCAAATGAAATGTCAAGGCCAGATGTAGACATGAAATTAAATGTTTGAATTATAAATTTTTGAAGAAAAGAAGAGAATTTAACAAATTATTGCTGTTGCAGAAATTTTTCTATGAATCATTTCTCGTATTATGACATGTTTCCCTTCTTGATCTAATATTTCACTAACTTGAAAAATTACAGAATCGCAAGTCTTTGAAATAATTAACATTTTCGGCGATTCTTAGTATCAAAAATAGCGAACATACTATTAATAATTATAATTAGCGTTTTACAAAATGTTTTCATTTAATGTTGCATTTCAATAAAGCGGATTGCATTTCAGTCACAAACATTTACATAATTTTAAAAAAAGCCATTGAATGGAACAGCAGATTTCATAAGACAGAAGAATCAAATGTAAACAGTTTTTATTAAAACTTGTACTTGTTTCGAAAGCCACAATCAAGACTCAGGACTAATTATTACTCTAAGTTCTTGGAATGAAATTAAAGTAAAATGAAATGTATTTAAATTATACTACGAAATGTCTTTCAAAGGTTTCAACTTGAAAACTGCGGGAAACATTAATTATTCTATCGAGGAACATGAAAGAGAATTACGACGACATAAAATCAATGAAACCGTTCCATAAAAAAAAATTCAATTAAATGAGTAAAATCTCTGGATAATACTCAATGCACCTGTGCATTTGAAAAGAATATTTCTCGACAGAAAAACTGAAAGCGAGAATAAATGAAGTTCTGGGAATTCACATGAAGTAACTGGAAAATTAATCTTCGATTCATGAATGTGATTCTTGCTTTCATTAATTTTTATTATTATTATTTTACCCATTAATTATTTTAAATAATTTTCCTCAGAAAAGAAACATTATAACTGTTTATAAATTGCGCCCTAAAAGTTAATGAAAAGACTTATTCCAATGTGAAATTAACATTACAAAGACAATAAAAAAATGTCGTGTTAATTAAGTTTTGGGTAAGATTAATTTAATATCTTATATGAGAGATATTTGAGAATGAAATAGGCAATTCTAAACTCAGGTCAGATATGAAGGATAACATCAACCTCCTCTCCAACATTCCGAGTTATAAAATGTTTGTGTCACGATAGATTTAATACATGGAAGGTCATCACATCAGGTTGATCGTCTAATGGAATTGCGTCTCGAATCCATGACCTATCGATAATGAAGAAGATATCTACTAGTGGATAATGCGGCCCTTAAATGGTATGTTATAAGGAGATAAAAGTGAATTAATTTAATATAACTAGACATAAATAGTGACATAAAAGTTTGAACTCAAATATTTAATTAAAATATTAAGTTTTAAAAGATTTTCAGAAGAAAAGGAGTCAGAGTTCCGTATATGAAAACAACACAATTTTTTTTTTATTTCTAATCTTAATTTTGACTGCAAACTAGTTTAAAGATTACAAACATAAGGTAGCAAATCAATAAATGAAATTTTAATAATCTTAAAATAATTACAAATAGTCTTATTTGGTTTCATCTGTCCATTGTATTTAAGAAACTTAAAAATGGAATAATTCATAAAAGATTTTTAACAACATTCGATGACCATTTTTTTTATAAATTTAGTAAATTTTTAAAGAAATTAAGTAAAAAATTATGTTTGGATTATTCATAAATTCAATCAATTCAGAATTTATGCAGAAAAAATACAAAAAAAAAACAAAGAAAATGATGCGTTCTAAAACGTTTATTAAAGAATAATGAAATGTTGATGCTAGAAAGATTTAAAACAGCAAAAACTCATTTTTTCCCCTCTTCTTCTTTAGTTTTAGTCTAAAAATAGTTCTCATCATAGTTTCTTAAAGAAATGAATAAAAAATATTCTCACGTTTCAAAAAAGTAGTTTACTTCGCAGCGTAGCGTCACTTATTTATTAAATTTAAAATATTCATATTTCGTTTTATCTGCTTTCAAAGCAGCTTAAAACAAGAAGCGGTATAAGATTTACAACCTACAGAAAACAATTCACGCCTTTACCTATACATACATATAAATTAAATAAAAGCATGAAAGTGACGGCTCGCTGGACTTTTGAATATTTCGAAGATGTCATACTCTAAGTCTAGAGGAAACAAATGAAACTTTACTAAAAGAAAACAGGGGACAAAATATTCAATATGCTATATATCACGATTTAAAAGGAATAGACTCTCTTTTCATGATCCTACATTGTCACCATCAATGACTTTTTTTTGACAGTCCCCTACTTTCGAGTGAGACGACAAGCCATTATTTGAAAAAGGATCAAGCTTTGTTTACTGCTGGTAAATGTTGAAGAATAATATATGGCTTTATTAGTTTGAATCGGAACGTTTTTTCCATTGCTGCTTTATTTTGCAGTGGTTTCCGACAAGAAGCCATCTCAGATAGTATGAATATTATCTTTTATTAATAAAGGATATGATTTTTTTTCTTCGTCGGGATGGAAATAAGAAGTACAATACTGCTGTAAACAAAGTATTTCAGAACTACTATAAGTAACCACCCAAGTGTATATGACAATCCTTTTTATGTGGTGAATTTATTTTCTCATCCTAGTAACCCACATTTTTTTTGTACTTCGAATTTTAATATACAAACAATGTTTAAATTAGGTAGAGAACAAAACTTGCTTTTACTTAACGGCAGGTACAATTATTACTATGCTATTTTTTTGTTGTTGTTTTGCTTTAGCATTTGTTCATAGCTAGAGGAAGTATTGTAATCGTCAATAAATTCAAACTCTAGATTTTGAAGTCCCCGAGTTCTCAAAACACGCTATTCGAATCTGCATGTGAATAAGATAAGTTAAAAATTAAGAGCTAGTTGTCTGAAATTTGTTGAATGTAATTGTGATTAAATATGAGGATTTCTGTTAAATTTTGAACAAAATTCATTCACAGGAAATCTGTGTTTAATTGTTTGCGTTCAAGTGAACTTGGTAACCAAAGAGCTGGTTAGATAAAATTTGGCAAGCAGGTTTGGCATCTAAAGTATAGATGCTTATCAAATTTTGAGCCAAATTTGCCGGCCGTCTGTCAGCCTGTACTTTCACATAGATATAAACACAATGATTTAAATCAGTGAAAATTAGAAGAATGAAATGATATGTTGTGACTATAACTGCAACTTCGTGTCAAATGTTTGGTTTCAATCGGTCGGAAAAAAGTAGTCCAACACAAATATTTTCGAGAAATATTCATTAAAATAGTTATATCTTTCCAAAGATCTACGAAAAATCCCTTTTACAAAGATCTACGAAACATAGCATTTTCAAAGATTTACGAAAAATAGCCTTTTCAAAGATCCCCGAACAACATCCTTTCCAAAGATCTACGAAAAATTTCCTTTCCAATGATATATAATTGGATAGATTTTCATTTTAATACATAGCATCGAAACGTGTAACAAATGTTCTATAAAAAAGGATGACGATGACCATTTTTTTTTAAATTTGTGAACAACTTTATCTATATAAATAGAAATGAATCGCTAAATGTGTTGCTAAGCGCAAAACTGGAGAACGGTTTGACCATTCCGCATATTTTTTTTTAAATATTTTAGTTAAGACACGATGAAAGTTCTTATAAAGAAAAAAACGGAAAAATTGAGAGGAAAATAGTAAAAATGGCACTTTTCCTACTTTCTCGCCAGAAATCTTCATATCCCCACCTCCAAATGAGTAAGACTTCAGTTTGTTTTTACCTCCACGCTAATGAAGTTTGGCTAAATATGTTTTCGACCAGTTATTTCAAACGATTCTGCTTATTTTCTTAGTGTTTAACGCATTTAAAATTAAACATTGTTAATTAATCGATTCTTCGGATTCATTCTGAATTACTTTTGAATTAAAATAAAAAAGAATAAATGAAATTAAAATGGTCTAATCTGTATCGCATTATTCTAACTGACGTAGAAAATTTACTCATTTGCGTTGCCCCAATTGGTGTTGAAAATTCACGCATGTGCATTGTGTTGTAATTGTTCGCAACTGTGTTTTCATTTTAATAAAAAGTTTTTTAATATGTGTATAGTTCTGTTATAGCTATCCCAATCTCGATCGATAAATAAAACAGATTTGACTTGTTTTTAAGAAATACGGTCTTGATTTGTGGTTTTGCTTTATTTCAGGTACACACTGTATATAAATTGTTTTGGGGACAGCTGTGTGCTCTTCCATGCGTACGAAATCGCGGGTAAAAGCTAGCTACAAATAAAATTTAAAATAATACAAGAAAGGAATCTGACGAGAACAAAAAGATATTCTCTTAAATAAGAATTGTTGAAACATTCGTCGAATAATTATTACTTTTCTGTACTGAGAGTTATAAATAAAGAGAAATAATTTCATTTTAATAAAACCATTTTTACTCAGAATTAAAAATTCTTAATTGTTATTTCAGAATGATTAAACATTTCCACTTTGTGGTTAAGTTTCAAGTTACAAGGTACTTTCCAGGCAATTAAACGCATGTTACTCGACGATAGTACTTGTCAATTAGAAATGACGATTTCTCTAAAATTGATTTGCTGCCCTCGGGAGACAAATTATCAAATGATCAAAACTTTTCCTCATTTTTGGTACAGATTCCGAAGCTAGTTTCGCATATGCTCTGGTACAGAGGATAAACGTGCAGTTTTTCATCAGATATAAGTAGGTTGGTATATAGTTGGGTTTTTTTAATACATACGGGCATCCATTCATACAAAATCAGCGGTGTCTTTTTACGGTCTAGTACAGAATCATAATAACATTTCCAAATTCATGAGATATTAATCTAAATATCTATCACTCAATCACTAGAAAAAAATGATTTTTATCCTCTTGTACCAAACACTGCCCGTAACGACTAAATTTATAGATAATGAATGAATATAAGAATATTTAAGAATCCTCAAGTGGTGATGAAAATTCAATTATAGTATAATTTTTTGATCAATTATTTAAAGTAAATGCAATTTTTAGGCCAGGATAGCCTGGTTGGTTGGGCGTTAGATTCGCATCCCTTGGGCTGTGAGTTCGAACCTGCCAGTCGAAGACTCTCCGCGAGTGGGGGACGTTAAATCTGTCGTGGTCACAAATTTATGCATTTAGAGAATAATACCACTGGATGTGCTAGGTCAGAGAGTGATCATTCAATGTTTCAGGTCAAAATTACGATCTGTGGGTGCATGAATAAAGTCAGCCCCGTAAAAAATGTTTGTGATGTATGTCAGCTAGAAATCAGACTTCTGTCCACGGGTGCTCAGGGGTCGATACCCTCAGAAGCTACTGCACCTGTCCTTCCGTTGTAAAGCAAACACGAGAACAACAACAACAATTGTAATTATTTAATAAAAAGTAACTAAAATAAAATTTTCCTAATAACTTAAGTAAGAATTGAATTTAAAAAAATGTTTTTTATTTTACTTGTTTATTTTTATTAAACTGTAAATTTAAAAATATGTTCAAATTACAATCAAGACGAATTCACATTCGATAGCCATTCAAATCTTCCCAAATGTAAAAACTTTTTTTCAATTTACTATATTAGCCCTAAAAATCTTCTCGAATAATACATGATCGAAGATAAATTTCGGAATGTATGTCTTTCTTAACCTAAAATTTAACTATTTAAAATTACAGTATGCTTTTCCTAAAAGTTTTCCGAGAATACTTTATATTTCCTATGGTAATATCGAAGAGCAGCATTTTTAAAGTTTATTTCATATGAAATGAATTAAAAACTTCTCTTATGATGCATTCCAAAAGTTCCACATCGTAGCAAATCTACAATTATTTCCAAAAAGGTTTCCAAGAATACTTTATATTTCCTATGGTAGTATCGAAGAGCAGCATTTTTACAGTTTATTTCATATGAAATGAATTAAAACTTTCTATTATGATACATTCCGAAAGTTCCACATTGTAGCAAATCGACAAGTATTTCCTAAATGTTTCCCAAGAATACTTTATATTTCCAATGGTAGTATCGAAGAGCAGCATTTTTATTGTTTATTTCATATGAAATGGATTAAAACTTTCTTTTAGGATACATTCCAAAAAAATCCAATTCGTAGAAAATTGACAATTATTTCCTAAAAGTTTTCCAAAAATACTTCATATTTCCAATGGTAGTATCGAAGAGCAGCATTTTTATATTTTATTTCATAAGAAATGAATTAAAACTTTCTTTTAGGATACATTCCAAAAGTTCCATATCGTAGCAAATTGACAATTATTTCCTAAAAATATTCCAAGAATACTTTATATTTCCAATGGTAGTGTCGAAGAGCAGCATTTTTACCGTTTATTTCATATGAAATGAATTAAAAGTTTCTATTACGATACATTCCAAAAGTTCCACTTCGTAGCAAACCTACAATTATTTCCTAAAAGTTTTCCAAGAATGCTTTATATTTCCAATGGTAGTATCGAAGAGCAGCATTTTTATTGTTTATTTCATGTGAAATGAATTAAAAAATTTTATTATGAAACATTCCAAAAGCACCACATCGTAGCAAATTGACATAAATCATACATATGAAGAATACATAAAAAAAATAATACAAATGACGAAATGGGAGAAAGAAACAACTTTAAACACATAATTGGTTTTTCAACTGCAAAGTTTTCATCAATTGAATTGCCAAGAATTTTTTGCGAAAACTATGCAAATGTGCGCACGTATCCCACTCCTTAACACTCTCAGCCAGCAGAAATTGAATTTTTGGATAAGTGACAAGATAAAGTAGGAAATATACCTCCAACTTTCTCATCGCCCTGAAAACTAAATAATTCGATAGCTACCTCCTACTTTCTGTTATCCATCGATCAGTATCATTTTGGGGAAAGACGTGGGACCATTAAGGCGAAATCATCGCCAACTGAACCAGCATAGCATGTGACGGAAAAGAGTAATTCCCATTCTTCTACGTGATGCGGGATGGGAGGCTTCGTGGGGATATGAGAAAACGCAAAACTTCGACGCAATAGTTTTTTTTTTCATAAATAGAATATACTGATGCGTTATTTTTAGATTTGTATTGAAGTTGGTTTTTGTATTGATTTTTCATTCAGTTTGTAGGTTAAGTACCTATTGGTGAGAGTTGTGAAAGATTTAGTTCTTTCTTTTTATGTTAGAGTAATAGTTATGAAAAATAGATGCAAGAATTGGTGCAAGTGGATCGGCTAGCCTTTCGAAAGATTTAACAGATATTTGGAAGTTCCCCCGTTATAAAACAGACATAAAAACAAGTAATATAAAAACTTTTTTAAAAAAAATCAATTATTACTTAAGCAATTGGGAAAAATTTAGTAAGTTCGGATTTTTTTTTTATTTTAGTTAGTTTTTACTAGGTAATTACAATTGCCGTTGCCCACGTTTTCCGCTTTACAACGGAAGGGTGAGTGCAGTAGCTTCTGAGGGTATGGATCCCTGAGCCCCCATGGACAGAAATCTGACTTCTAACTCACATAGGTCACAAACCCTTTTTAAGGAGCGAACTTCATTCATTCATCCACAGATCGTAATTTAGATCTGAAACAGAGAACGATAACCTCTAAACCAGCACCCCCCAAAGGCATTACTTTCCACATGGAGAAATTTGTGATCACGTCGTATTTAACGTCCACCACACGCGGAAAATCGTCGACTGCCAGGCTTGAACTCGCAGCCCAAGGGAGGCAAATACAACGCCTTGCTAACCAGGCTATTCCGGACTAACAGTTACAATTACTATAAATAATTTATCAAAAATTATACTAGCATTAAATTTTCAACACCAATTGAGGATCCAAAGTCGTTTTTGGTAATGCAAAATGCGTGAACTTTATACACCAGTTGGGGTAACGCAATACATATTAGAAATTTCTAATTTTCTTTAATCTGTATTATTTTAATTAGAAAGTACTTCAAAATGAAACGGAAAATCGATTCATTAATAATGTTTACATTTAAAGGCATCAAACATTATGAAAATAAACAGAGTCGTTTAAAATAATCGGCCTCATTAGTGTGGACAAACTGAATTCGTTACTTATTTGGCAGCGGAGAGATGAAGGTTTTTGTTGAGAAAGTTAGTTTGTAATTAATTAATAAAAAATTAATGAATTATTATTTGAAAAAACTGTATTAAAATTAAATGTCACCCATTACAAGTTTTAAAAAATTTACTTGAACATGATTGGATGAATGCCATATCTTTTCCTTTCTTTCCGTTATTGGAAATTCATAAACTTCAGTTCGTGTATTATTTTTACATTTGCAAATTGTGACTATTGCATCTGTTATATAACTTCTCATGTCCCTTAAAACATTTTAACAAAGAAAAAAAGAAAAAAGAATTACATATTTATTTTAGAACTTCCTTGCACGTGAAACACGAGTATTGTGCATGAAAGTAATGTTCAAGAAAAGAGAAGGAAAAAATAACAATTTTGAACAATTTTTACAAGACTATAAGAAATAAATAACATCCTCTTTCAATTTAAACTTGTATATTTAACTTTAAACTATTTGAAAAAAAAAGCATAGCATCAATTATTTTTAGGCACAAATATTAAAAAACAACTGAGCAGCTTTTTCTATCAACATCTCTAATTGACATAAAATGAATGTTTTCCTGGCAAATTTGTACTTAGAAGGGAATAGGATTGATTTATTCGGCAAATTTATTATACAGCTATGAAGTATGAATAAATGAACTTCAGAAGGAAAAATTGCAATAGAAAATTTATCGAAAAACGTAAATATTTAAGACCTTTATATGGAACTTCAATGATATATATATCTAGTAAAATAAAGCTTTTTAATTAATAATTTATTTTTCCCAAAATATATTTTGAAGTCTTTGTATAGAATAAGAAAGGAATAACCGAAACAGGTATTAAAATAAAAAAATATGCACTGCAAAAATTTCCGAATTAACCAAAGAAATTCATTTATTTATTCGCGTCTTCATGTGGTTAAGATACAATGAAACTCTCATGAGGAATTAAAGGAAGTTCCGTTTCGTTTCAGTTAGTGGAAGAAGCAACAGTCGCGATCGCTTTTCGATGATGATTCAGCGAGTATCGGAAAGTAGTTGAATCACCTCTATCATCTCTTTCATTGAGATAGCAGAGTCGCTTGGAAGAGGAAGAACGGTTCAAAATTCTAGATCATTTAAAAACAGCTACCACAGCAGAAACTATTTTAGTAGTGCCAGTGCACCTACACCTCCAACCAGCAAGAAAAGAATTTTGCTATCGTCAGCTACTATTCACCAATCGATTGCCTTGTCTGTCGGATAAAACTTTGAATGCGAAGATTCCTGTCAATGCACTTCAAAAATGTGTTTCCAATTCAGATTAGAAAAACAAGACTTGTTTTCTATGAAAATTGTTTCAGTTGGAACGAAATGTTTCGAAAAGTAACAAACTCGTTTATGTTAGAGCACTCTCGTGAATGTAAATTAGCTGATGAAGATCCCAAATATATTAGCTTGTTAGAGACTGGTAAATAATTAAATACTTTCTCACGGAATTTAATATCTTTATTCTATATTTTAAAAAACAAATCTTATATATTTGCAACATTATATTCATTAAAAATTATCTTTCTCCAACTGCAAAATCTCATAGCTAAAATAAAATTATATCAATTTGTTTTTTCCTCATTTATTGTGTTAGTAGCTAAAGCAGAAATATCCAGTCACAGATTATTTTTAAACTTATATATTTAAAGAAAATGTATTGCAAAAGACTCCCCATAAAATTACAAGACACATTAGATTTCCATTACTTTTATCGAATTAACTTCTCTTTATTAAAATATGCAGTCTGGTATCTCAAAGAATTGTGTCTATCTAACATAAATGTCAAAATAATATTTACAGCATCGAACTTAAATTGTGATATACTGTCAATGCTATTTTTAAAAAATTAGGATACAGTAAAAAATTTAACGCTAATAAAAGCTCAGAAGAGGTGGATGTAAGGTTGAGTTTTTATCATTACTGTCATTCAGGAACTCTATAGAACGATTTAGTAGAAATTAAATTGCTTTATAAGGTAATTGGAATTTTGTTTAATCATTCTATGTGATGTTTATTCATGTCTGTTAAATGCTAATGTGGGACGATTAGTCTACAACATTCTCCAAGGTGATATTTTTGCTATGGTAAAAAAACATACATTGTATAAATTAACTACGGTCCCTATTATTGATAACTGATTATTATCATCAATCATTGTATCTATAAAATCAAATATGGTTGAGCATTTGAAAACTATTTTCAAATAAAACAAAAGAATTTTACAGAGTTGAAACAATTAAAAGTAATCTCCAAACTTTACTGCGGAGTTCTTTAGTGTTCGAAATAATTTTCCCATTTAAGGAAATCAATTTTAGTTAAATAGGATTTCAATTACTTTCAAATTAGCCATTTTCCCTCCCCCCAATAAAATAAAAAAAAAACTAACTCGAGCAGTTTGAAAGTTAATGAGTAACTTATAAAGCATTCCAATTAAACTATTTCAATATTAAAGTCTTAGAACTGTGTGATTTTTTTTCTCTCTGGCTAAACAATACTTTTTTTCAACAAAAAATATTGTTGATGAGAAATACTTCATACATCACAGTTGCTATGTTTCTCTGCAAATAAAGTTAAGTCTTTTTTTACTTATTCCGCGAATACCAGCTTTTTTGCAAATTAAATCGCTTTTTTATACGGATTTGATCAAAATGGGTGGGAATACTGTTGTTTTCTTCTAAACTTTATCCATATAATGAAGTCTAATTGATAGAACTAAAGGGAAAAAAATATAAGAAAAAGGTAGAAACTTTGGCGTGAAATTCTTGCTTTAATTTTATCTTTAGAAAGAAGATAACTTAAACAGAAAGAAAAATTTCACCTCAGATGTAGAAAATCAAATATAAAATAGCTTTCTTTATTCTGTGATAGCCAGGTATGCCAGATGGCGTCGTATAAGCTAATTGGGTGCAGCGTGGTAGAAATTTTCTACATACGAGTTTCCATTTACGGTATTTGTTCCCAGGTAATTTTCCAAGTGAAAAGTTTCATTTTCCCTTCCCTTGTAATAAATAATTTTGGGTGAATACAATTAGCCACAGGATACCACCTGGCATCGTAGCTATCACAATAACAATAACGAGGTACTTAAAACATCAAAATCATGAATATCTTTACCATCACTCCCGCTGACTCTCGTGCTTTAACTGAGTGTTAGTTTGTTCATTTTAATTTATAATGCATGTTTAGAATTAGTTTTTATTTAATACGTTTTAACATCTGGCACATAAAATGCAAAAGGGAGAACAGGACAATGTAAAATTTAGACACGCATTAAAATAAAAACATGTCTCTTTTGATAACTATAAGGAATAAAAAAACCCAATGATGATAATAGAAGTTTTGTCAATACTTTAAATTTTGAACTCAAAAAATTATGGATTCCGACCACAAATGAATTCACATATATCATTTTTGAAGCCATGAAAATAATTCTAAAATATATTTTAATTTGAAAATTCACGCATTTTTTCCAGTAAAATCTATTAAATTCAGTATTTGGTATTATTCATAAGATAATCTTCACTATCATATTTTATTCTTTTACTGATATAGGTATTTGGAATCGCAGGAAAGCATTGTATAAAGCTGAGATTATAAATTTTTCCCCCTTCCTTAAAAGATATAGCTCGCCGGCGGAGAAAATTTTTTTTCTGTATATTTGGTGATTTTTAAGAAGTTTCAAACATGAATTCATATTAACTATATTTTCGAAGCATAGCTCCATAAAAAAAGGCTTCAGTTGCATCAATTCTAACTGACAATGCCTATAAAATTAGGGTTAAATTCATAAACTTGAATGGAGTTGTAAGTGTTTCTATGCGCCTTGTGTGTATAGTGATATTTAGAAAAGAAATGATAATTAGATTTCAATTTTTTTCTAATATGAAACACTTTTAATATTTTTGTATAAATTTTAAGACAAATGAAGCGTAAGCAATGATAAATTACACACATTTTCTCCAGTAGTCAGTTTTATTTATCTCGAACTAAATTAAAAAATACATTTAAATAAAATAAAGTTTTTTTTTAAATATACAAATAAAACATATACAAATAAAATTCAAGAATGTCTTAACCACTACAGAAAAATTGTGTACAGTTTCTTTAAATTTTATCCACATTTGTCATGAAGTATTAAAAAAATTTAGAGAAGTTCCATTAATAATTTTTCATTATGCAAATACTGCATTTCTTTTTTAAAAAAAATATTGTTTTATAATTATTTGTCCCATTCCTATTGACTGAATGTGTAATAGATAACTGAAGCAATTTTATTTATTCTCCGAAGTGACACTCTCAGTGTTTTATTGAATTTAGTATAAATTTATTTAATGTTATTAATAACTTATGGAAAAAATTAGGCTTCAGCAGATTTTAAAATTCGTTTGATATAACTGATATTATAATTTTAATTACACAAGTAACATAAAAAAATAAGTCAATTTCCACTTATATTAGCCAAGAAATTTTTTATTTTAGTTACTTTTATCAAATAATTACAATTGTTGTTGTTTTCGTGTTTTGCTTTACAACGGAAAAAGGGATGCTATAGCTTTTGTGGGTAAGGACTCCTGAACACTCGGAGGTCTGACTTCTAGCTAATACGCAACACAAACCTTTTTTACGGAGCGAACTTCATTCATATATTTCATTCATTCAACCGCAAATCGTAATTTAGACGTGGAACAGAAAATGATCACCTATGATCCAGTACCCCAGTGGTATTATTTTTGGCATGGAGGACGTTGCAGCCAAGACAGATTTAGCGTCCACCACACACACACGTTCTTTGGATGGCGGGTTCGAAATCATAGCTCAATAGATGCAAATTCAGCGTTTTACTAACCAGGCTATCACGGCCTAATAATTACACTTACTATAAATAATTGATCAAAAAATTATACTAGCTCTGAATTTTCAACGCCAATTGAGGATTCAAAGCCAGTTGCGGCAACGCGAAATGCGTGAATTTTTTACGCCAGTTGGAGTAACGCAATACAAATTATAATTTTTTTTATTTTTTTAGTACGCATTATTTTAATTCGAAAGTATTTCAAAATGAATCCCCAAAATTGATTAATTAACAATGTTTAATTTTAAATACAACAAGCAGTAAGAAAATGAACTGAATAGTTTGAAATAATCGGCCAAAAACATGTTAAGCCTAACCTCATTGGTTTGGGACAAAACAAGCTGAATTTATTACTTATTTGCGATGGAGAAAGAAATAAAGATTTTTGGCGAGAAAGTTAGTTTCTTATTAATTAATAAAAACTAATGAATTAATATTTGAAAAAAAAACTGTATTAACTTCAAATGTCATGCACCAAGTTTTAAAAAATTTACTTAAACTTGATTGGATGAATAAACAGTATTTTATTAACGATTGAAAATTTATGCAAGACATATATATATATATATATATATATATATATATATATATATATATATAGGGAGAGTGTGAGCTAATAGTAGGAATTGAAAAATAGTCTCAACAATTAAGAGTATTTCGGATATCATAATATTTTATCCAAGATAATTTTATTTATTTTTAACTTTTTGCATTAAAAGTGCATATGTATATTTAAAAAATTCTTTTACCTGAGCATGCACTGGCATTACATTTTGTAGCATTTGGCATTTGCATCCCTAAGCAATCGTCTGAAGTTTACTTGTAATTAATAACTATTATATTTTTTATATCATAAGAACTGAATCATATGAGAGGCTTAGTGACAATTAAATAGCTAATCTTCTTTATTAAAAGAAAATATGGAAATATTTGTATCCCGATATAATTTAGTATTAAATAAACGCTACAATACTTTAAATCTTTGCATTTTGGGCTATTAACAGATACGATTACGAAAATTTTAATAAATAGTAGCACTATGTAACAAGAATAAATTCCTCAAATTCCATTTTCCTCACAAACAACACATACGAATGATAATTTATCAACTGAAAAAAAAATAACTTCCTAAAAGCATTTTCATCTTAAGTATGCATAAGGAGAGCTAGTTGAATTATTCAAAATCCTTCATATAGAGAGGAAGGGGCAAGATATCGCAGCCTTCATACTGAGATAATATTCATTAGTAAAAGGCGAAGTTGTAACAAAGGGTCCTTTTTGCAGCTGTTTCCCTAAATGACTGTCACATAATTTGAAGAAAAGGAGAGAGTGGAGCCTGCACAGGAAATTGTGCTGAGAAGCATTTGCTCCAGGGACAAGAGAGCTTGTACTCTAGTTCCCCGGTCCTAATCATAAGAAACAAAGCACTTAATTTCCGGGTGGGTGCAAATTCCAATAGGGTGCCTCAGCAGTTAGACAGGGACTTTCATAGAAAAGAATGAAATATTGCTGTTTTGATGGAACTATGTATACAGCGGAGACTTGCTCATAAGTGGGAAAAAAGATTAATGAACGGAAAAAAACAAAAGTGGAGATAATAAATAGATTTAAAAAATAGGGTTTTTTTTCTCCCCGAGGCTTCATTAGAGATATGCTGGTGAAAAATTAATTTCAGAGAAATGTTTATATTTACTTGCGTATATCAATTCAGCATACTAAAAGGGGGTAAGACATATATTGGGGAGGCGAAAATCGTAAATCAGAATTGCTGTTATTAGATTAATTTCATAATAAGTACATCAAGGATCTTACAAATTAGTATATAATATGATTCAGAAACATGAAGCAGAGAAACACATAATAAATTCTATCCTCTAGCTGTTCCCTTAATGAGTATTAAATAAACACTTATAGCCCGGTATGCCCTGTAGCAACTAATGCTTGCTCATAGAAGTCAGTCTTCTGAAAGTTTTCCAAGAAGGAAATCTATTCTACACATTTGAACTAAATTATATCTCAGGCGCTGCCTAGGTGTTCTAAATTGTTTTGGCAAAAGAGAAAACATGCTTCTTAAGATCCCTTCGTTCAAGGACATGACTAGATATAACCAAAAGGATTTAGAATCTCCATAATAATACACAATTTGAATAACACATTTTTTTAAAGATGAAAGATATTCAACTTGAACATAACTATAATTTTAAATTAAAAAAAAAAAACAAGTATTTTGCGTCTTAATTGTCACCCATCTATTTATAAATTTGCTTGCTATTTATCCTCAAACGTAAATTAACTAAATTACGAATAATATTTTCGCAAATATAACAAATTTACGAATATTTAAAAAATCACTGAATGCACAAATAGGCATAGGAATATTTTTAAGTTCATCATGCACTCTTAAGGCTTAGCTAAAACAATTTATTACAGATATACCAATTTATCGACATAACTTTCCACTTAAGGCAATTCATGAAATAATCGCCTAGACGCAATTTCATAATACTGAAATTTGAACCATCAAAGTTTGACGTTTCAGTGAGAGCAAATGTTTGCACTCTCGTGAATACATTTTGAACCGCATCTGCCAACTACGTGCTAAGGAAAACACGTAGTTTTACATGAGTGACACGAAATGCATTAGAGTAAGAGCTAGGATGATCTAACTTAGTAATCAGAAGGTCACGTGTTCAGTTCTTAATTCCATTGAAGATCAGTTTTGCGCACTGAACCGATGCATAAGACTCAGATGGCTTCGTGGTAATATGGTGTGTGTTTAACGAGACGGAGTATGTCTGCACTCTTGAGACTTCGAAACCATGAAATCTGTTGCGAAAATTACGTGATATATGATTAATAGTATTAATTAGTGAAAACATGTAAGAGCGACCTAAAGCCTGCTCAATAAATTTTGCGCCAAAGCTAGAAAAATGAGCCAAAATAGAATGAAGAAAGAAAATGTCTTATTTGATAATTTTTTAATACTTTTTTTGCTATGTTATCTATAAAATAGGAATCCAAGTATTCATATTCCTCCTGGAAAAAATAATTTCCAGCCCAGCGCCAAAATCCACGAAACAATATGTAAGTATATTGATCTGATCGTTCAACACCATTCATTGATTTTACATATTTTACAGCAGTATCGAGTTTTCTGACAAGCAATCTGAATACGACACAGTCGAATTCTTTTCATGAAAGTCATTTCTGCTTTATCATGATTCTCAAATAATTTGAGGAATCGTTAATTTTCTAGCTATCGAATCAAACTAATATTTTTTGCGATAAAACTATTGTTTATTTGTTTTCTCAAATTTAAAGATTTGTTGTTTATAAAGTTTAAAATAAAATTATACGTATTGCTTAGGATCCTATTCGTTGGAAAATATTGTTATCAGCATATTTTAAAATGTAAAGGAAACTCTGCTATAGAAGATACCAAAGATTTCCATAGCTTTCTGCTTGATTTAATTTGCATCATGACTAAAAGTTAAATCATGTAGAATGTCTTAAAAGACTGATGATAGGAAGGAACAATTTTAACTTATTATTTTTAGAACGCCAAGTAACCGTAAATTAATTTTAGTAAAATAATTATACTAATATAACTTTAAAGCACGCTCACGCAAAATTAACTCGTTAAACAAACGACAATTTCTTTTCAGTATCAAGATCTTTAAGCTGAAAATAATTTGAAATTCGAGCAGCGCAAAATTTTAAAGTAAACTAATATTTACTAACTTTTAGGATAAGCTTTATAGACAATATGCAAAAACTCTGAATTCGTCTATTTAGAATATTTATAAAATATGAATACCAAGCTAAAAAAATAATATTATTTAAAAATTAATTAAAATGAGCATTTTCATTAAAGTGGTATATGTTGTAATTAGAACATGGTGTAGTTATATATTTTATCTCTATATGCGTAACGCAAGAATGATTCTGATCTCGAATAAAATTTAAATATAACTAGCTGCTAATCTGGCGAGTTGCTGCATTAAAAAAAAATTGGAAATAGGGTTTGAAATT
This sequence comes from Argiope argentata, assembly GCA_026289955.1. NCBI lineage: Eukaryota > Metazoa > Arthropoda > Arachnida > Araneae > Araneidae > Argiope > Argiope argentata. The sequence continues at coordinate 1,236,665 of JAOUZG010043946.1, read as the reverse complement.
TGAAATAGCTACCTTGTTTAATTAAAAATGATGGAAAGAAGGATTTTTATTTTCTTGTAGGTGATGAATATATTCATTGAAAATAAATGATATGTAAAGTAGAATATGAATATTTATTTATTTTTTACTTTTTTATTCAAGTAAACTTTAGGGTAGACATTATTTTTTATTTATCCATCTGCAGCAAAAAACAATTCTTTTATTTACTTATTTATTTATTTCCTTTGTCCCAAGAGAATCCAATATACAACTGTCCATTCGAAAAAAAATGTATTTTCTAGTTTCAGAGCAATTAAGTTGGCAAAGTCTTATCTTCACTCGCATGAACAGTACGGCAGCGAATAAACAGAAATTCATCTTTATATATCAGATATAATAGTTGTACTGTGTCTATAATCATCCCAGAAGTGCAAACAATAAGTTGGCAAAGTTTTATCGCAATCGGATGAATGGTATGGCGGCACATAAAATACGAACAAACGAAAATTCATTTTTATATATTAGATAACCCAAAGACAGATAATTCGTAGATTCTCTGTATAGAGTTTTCCTTAATACATAAACAAGTTAATTCGAGTAAGAATAGCAGCATTTCTGAAAGTTTTAGAATAAATTGTTTTAATTTTTATTTGAACTCAAAAGATTCTTCGAATATATACGGCAACTCTGTTCTCTCTCTTATTTTATGTATTTATCATTTCTTTCATCGTGAATGCCGCTCATCCGCCCTAAGTTATTAAAGACAAGTCAGGAAAAAAATATAAAAGTTTTTAATTTCTAATTCCTACCGTCGTCCACACCTGATGCGAAAAACAACTGGTCTCGGATCCACCATTAATCTTAACAGCTTGTCAGGAAGGGATTGCTAATGACCGCCTAGCAATCAATGCCATCGACTTGCCTTGATATTTATTCGACGACTCTGACTTCCGTTCTTTATCAAAGTTCTAAGAACTTGGAGCAAAGCAATTTCGGTTCTTAGGGCCTCGTGTCAAAAGAGAACGCCAGCCGAGTTGATTTGCTTTGTGATGGAATTGTCGCGATATTCTTACGGTTCAATTGGTGAGTTTTGCGGATAAAGTCAGGTTTCGAAGAGTAATTATAAGCAATTTAAAGGCCTTAAATCCTTTGGCCTACGAATTTCTTTAGCTTCTAATTAGATGACATATCCACGGAATTTTTGATGATTAAATGAACTCTGTGTCCAACTGCATGCCAAAAATTCTGAATTTAAGGACGAGTCAAACATGTTATTGCATACAAAACAAGTTCATTTTCAATACATGATATTCTTTTAAATTCAATTAATACTGAAAAAATTGGTATTACTTTTAATAGCAGAAGAAATTCAGTTATTTGAATAAAAATGAATAAAACAAGCCGAAACAAAAGAAAGATTTATTTATTCCAATTTCATTTCAATTAGAAATTTCCTTTAAAATCTCGTGCTTCCATCATTCCGTTTATTTAAGCTTTTAGTTGGTATTTTCTCAATGCAACTCTCGTCCCCCTACCTTCCAAAATCAGATTTTTTAATAGATTTTAACTTAATCTCTATATAAGCAGTTTTAAGTAGTAAATTTTGACGAATTGAAATAATTAAAGATTTAATTGCAGATTATTTTTAAAAGTTTTAAATTAATTAAATTTATATTTTCAATAAAATTTTAAAAGCAAAATTATGTAAAAAAGACAACATAATTTTAAAACATAATCTTCATATTATTTAATCATAAAATCAAACGTTTATTTAAACTATAAAACAGCATTTAAAAAAATTTATACAATAAAATGACGTAAAACTGGCAACTGTTGATTAATTGGGAATATTGATGGAATAAACTTTAAAATTTTAAATAATATACGCCCTTTATAATTAAATTATTCTGAAAATACAACAAAAAAAACTTTAGAGGGCTCGGGGTTCCCAGGTTGAGGGGTATCTAAGCAGTTGCTTATTTTGTCAGTTTAATAGTTCCATCCTAAACAGAAGGCAGGGAAAAAAGTTATTTTTATTTTCTAATTCTAACTGGCGTCTGTACCAGATGTGAGAAAAAACTGGCCTCTAACTGATTATTAATCTTAATAATGGATCCAAAATGGATCGCAAATGATTCCTTAGCAATCCATACCATCGATTTGCCTCCATCTATTTCCTCAACGACATCTAATTCTGTTCTTTATCCAAGGTCTGAAAACCCCAAGAACGGCTTCAGTTCTTACATCCAAAATATAAAAGAGCCCCTGCCGAGGAGATTTGTTTTGAAGCAACTGTCCCGATATTCTTTTAGTTGCTATTCAAATACTGGGTCATTCGATGTCTGGTTTTCTAAGAAGTAATTACTAACGGTGTCGCAGCAAACAGAAGATGAAGACAGCTTTCCAGGTAAGAATTCGTGACAGGAAATTTCGTGGGAATGTATCGCTGGTCACTGATGTGCAAGATTACTGTATAAGATGAATATCGGAAAGAATGCGGCGTTTTGAAGCGACGTGAAAGGAATTGGATATAATGAAACTCTAGGATATAAGTCCAGCGTGATATAAATCTTTAGATGACGCGGAAGTGCTATTGGACATAAATGTTGTGTATAAGAGTTACGCAAATGCTAATAAAGACCGAAACTGTTAAAAACAAATTTTAAAGTAAAAGTGTGATATAGTTATAGTAAAAAAAATTAGCATCTAAATGAAACGTTGACGAATGTATGAAAAAAAATGTACTGGAGATACTTTAAACCTTGTACATTTGTACTACAAATACCATTACCCCCCTCCATATAGCTATTCCGACTCCATACCCAAAAGAAGTGACATCTAGAGAGAAGACCAGCTGCGAATGAACCGTGCAATGGCGACGGGTGGTAACCAAAATATTATTATTTGACCCAAGCCCGCGCGTGTGTGCCTGCCTGCGTGCGTGCGTTTGAGTGAGGAGTATGATAGCAATTTTTGTGGGAAATTCACGATGTGAGCTTCATATTTGATTTTAATCTGCACGTATGTAAATAGTCATTATTTAATAGATATAATGTAATTAACTTGTGGTGAATTAATCTAAATATAATTATTGTGATATCCATAAATACCATAAAGAAAAATCTGCTTAGAAATTGATAAATAATCGAAATTCTCGAAAAGTTTTATGATTTTAAGAATCAAAATATTTATTTTGAATATTTTACAAATAAGGAAATTGCAATCTATCATTGAAAAGCTAGGAAGTGCCAGAATGAATTTTTCTTTAAAGTTATATTCAAATATTCTTTTATATATATATATTGTGTGTTTCGAAAATATTAAAATTCGAATTTAATTTTAAACTGATTACGAATAAATATTGATTGGTTTCTTACTTTAGAATCGCAATTAAAATAAAATAATTACTTGATATTGAAATTTAAAATCACAGGGTTTTTTCACGATTCATAATTGACAAAATGTAAATTTCATGAATCAAGATCATTTCATTTCATTCATTAAATTAAAAATTAAAAAAAATATCTTTAGAAAATATTATTGATAAAAAAACCGACCAAAATAATTGAAACGCTCTGAAAATAAATAAGCCAATTCCAACTTAAAATTATTTTATCAAATCAAATGCAAAAGTAGATTAAATCCCAATGCAAGTGATTAAGCAATCCAAAAGAGCTATAACTCACCGAAATTTAACGGAAATTTTTAAAAAGTTCAAGGGAAACACGACCATCAAATTAAAAATCTCCTATTTGCTTGAACATTAGCGTTATTTTTCTTGTTGACATTCTCCAATCAAGTAAATGAAAGCTGTAGTTCAACTTTTCCTTTTTATGCTGTTAAATCTTTCGTTTCCTACGTATTTATGTTCAAGCTGCGAACGAGGTGCATTTTGTCATCCGCGTACTCATTTTCGCTCTTTTTATCGTATACGGCATCCATGCAGATTTATATGGAAAAGAGAAAAAATGACCTAGAAGTGACTTCCTCCGTACCTAAGCTCGAAATTAATAATTTACGTTTAAAATTTATGTCGTAAATCATTTATTTTCCGCCGTTAAACTGTACTTGCTTTGATAACTACAAATTGAGTTATTTGTGCTTGCAAAATTTCAGGCTTACGAAAATTAATTGTAAGTTTTGACATATTTCACTTATAGGGGAAAGAAGAAGATTAAACTGTGTTGGAAGATTTTTTTAAAAAATTAAACATTTTGCTTAAAGCCTGTTTCTTAAATTACGAACAACGACACGAAATAGAAGCAGGAAAATATCTATAATCAGCTTGATACATATACTATTACCACCAAAAATATTTATAAACAGTAATTTAATTTTAAAATTATTCTATTAATACACCATCTGCATGATTTTTAAAAATCTCTGTTAAGACGTAACGTATAATCACATTACCGCAGCGCATGCAATTAATGAGTTAAAAAATGACATTTTTTTCTGAGCTAAAATTATTACATTTTGAAAAAGTTCATTAAAAAAAATTTTTTTTTAAAGTAGAGTTTAAAAATCTAAAACCTTTTTCTGCTAACGATGTCTTTTCAGAGGAGAAAAATATTTTGGGATCCCATTTCGAACTTCAAAAATTAATGACGTGTCGCAATTATAAAATTAACGATTGAAGCCTTAACTAACAACAAATTTTAAAAAATCTCAATTTAAATAATTTAAAAGAAAATTTTAAATCACTAACTTATTTCCAACTCTTAATAATTCTTTTAGGATTGATATTTAAAATTTGAAATATTCTGATTTTTTTAATTTCTCTTCCTGCAAATATTTAAAAATCTGAAAATTTGTACAACCCACATTTTTAGAATTTCCATTTTAAAATAAATATAATAAAAAAGAGCAATTCAATGTTGCTTTCAAAATTTTATAACAATACGATGGCAAAGAAATTTTTAGAAATAGTATATAAAATCAATTCCAGGAATATAATTGGATGAATGTTTAAGCTGAATATGCGCAACAGCGTTCATTTATATTTCGCGTGTTCTCATTATTGAAAAATGTCGCTAGTCACCATTTTCCACAAAATCATTATTATAAAAGCAACATTCAAAGAGAATATATTAAAAATAATTATATTAAATAAACAAATATCCTGAAATTACAGTAAAGTTGACATTAAATATTTTCTACCTTAAAATTTATAAAAATGATGATGATTTTGAAATTACGTTAAAACAATTTTGAAAATGTAGTGTCATTCAAAGACTTTTTTACAAATATTAGATAATGAAATAAAAAAATTCAGAAAAGCACAAAACTGCAATTCAACTAGAAAGATTTTTATAAATAAAACTGATGCTCCGAATTAAATGTCACTCGATAAGTTTCTTCTTTACCAATTGAAAAAAAAATAAATAAAAGATTTGCAGAATTAATTCCTACTCAATGGTGAAGTTTAAGACAATGGTTCAAGTAAAATTGAAAAAAAAATTATGTTAATACGTAGTATTCATACTGGAATTAATGTTACAGTAGTGTAAGCTATTTTTCAAAAAGTTATGTTTAAAATTCTAATCACAACCATTGCATAAATTCAATTCAATTCAACTACTGTTAAATGTAGATCTAAGATACCCAAACTGATAACTTTACAATAGTTTTGTTCCTAATTAAAACAAGACCGTTTACAATTTGTTGATATCGGAAAAAAATTTATTTTTTTAATATTGTAAGTTAATACCACCTATTCAATGGGAGATATTTCAATCACAATAAGAAGCAGTGAAACGCATATGTTCCAGTCGCTCACAAATACGCATATAGCATAAACATAAGTTGACATGACCATGGGGGAATAACTTTCAAAATTAGTTTGTCCTGTAAGAAATTTTCTTATGTATAAAAAATTAACCTATATATGAGATAAATTCGTTTATCCGTATATTTGTAAATCTTTTTGATGACGCTAAATTTTTATAAAAAAAAAACGTGCTCCAACTTTAATTCAAAAATAAAAGCACTTCAATTTAACTGGCAGCGTGACTTCTCCAATATCGAGAACTCTGAAAAATTGTTGAAGTAGCAAAAAATCCGAAGATTCTCCCATTTTGAAAGCATAAAATCTGTGAACGCGGCACAGATCACTGGCACGTGTCAAATGTAGAAAGGGGGGGGGAGCATAAATGTGCGGCTTCCTTTTATACTTTTGAAACGGGAAATACTCCCCCCCTGAAAATTTGCTTACTCATTATTTCTAAGAGTCTCTTTGAGTTGATCTAAATGAAAGATTAAGCTCTGACAGTGAAAGTTAACATAATTTAATTTTGAGCGTCATGGATAAAATAGATTCATTATGCATTGTATTCCTTTTATATTGCGCATTTCAAGGTAAAATTAGCGCAACTAATCTTTTTCGTCTTTTCTGTCACCTATTTTCATTGATCTTCTCGAGTCTTTTAAAAAAGTTGAATTAATATTGTTTTTAATCTGTTGAGTTTTCAAACTTAAATTACAGAAGTGCCTATCACTGATCCGCCATTCTATTTCTCAAATATGATACACACGGCTTCATGTCCATTTTTTTTTCAGAAAGGACACAAAATGGCAACAGTCAAATCGTGATCTAAAATTTTTTATTCCGCCACTCTATATATTTTAGAAATCAAAAGAAGACTAAAGTAAATAAATAATAAAAAAAAACAATTTTTTAAAATCAATATCTAAATAGGTTAAATAAAAATTTTATTTTAGTTACTCTTTACTAAATAATTACAATTAATATAAATATTTATAGAAATATGACAGAGTCATACTATTAAACGGAAAAATAAAAAGCGAATTTCCTGGCAATTTTCCAATCTTCTTTCTACACATGGTGTTTGAACTCGCAACCCAAAGAGTGGGAACCTAACGCCATACTTACCAGACTATCCCAGCCAAACGATTACAGTTACTATAAATAATATATCAAGAACTTACACTAGGATTAAATTTTTAAAGCCAATTGTGGCAACGCAGAATGAGTGATTTTTCTACATAAGATGGGGTACACAATACAGATTCGAAATTTCTAATTTTCTATACTCTATATTATTTTATTTATAATAATATTTAGATCGAAAGTACTTCGAAATGAATCGGAAAAATTGATTAATTATCAATTTTTGATTTTAAAAGTATGTGTAATTATGAATATAAACAGAATCGTTTGAAATAATCGGCTAAAAACATGTTAGGCCTAACCTCATTGTCGTAGGGAAAAAAACAAGCCGAATTCTTATTTATTTGGCGCTGGGGAAATGAAGATTTTTTGTGAGAAAGTTGGTTTCTAATTAATTAATAAAAATTAATGAATTAATATTTGAAAAAACTGTATTAACATCAAATGTCATCCTCTACAAGTTTTAAAAATTTATTTAAACTTGATTGGACGAATAAGCAGTATTTTATTATCGATTAAAAATTCATACAAGATATATATATATATATATATAGGGAGATTGCGAGCTAATAGTAGGAATTGAAAAATATTTTGATGGTTTTTTAAAGATAGCTCGTCTTTGAAAAAATATCTTCGCCAATAACGCTATATATATTGGAGATCGGATATTCAAAGAAAGTAAAAAATTATTTTCTCATGTAATGTCACAGTGTGATTCAGTGTAACTAAATTAACTAAAACTAGATTCAAAATATCGGGTGGAATCTACAGTTATATCAATGTGTTGTAGAAAATTTCATCGCTTACAACGAAACGGCGTGGCTAGATTTATCGATAAAAAAAAGCTTATCCCAACTAAGATTGCATGTATTTTTTTTAATGCGACGTTAAAAAAGTGTTTATTTTTAAAATATAATATTCGATTTTGTTTAAAACTTTCTCTAGTTTCTTTTATGTACATCCATTAAAGAAAAGAAAAAAACTGATGAATGAGCAAGTTTATTCAAATAATCTTTAAGAAACTCCTTTGTATAAACAGAGAGTAGAAAAACAATTTCAAAAAATAAAAAGAAACTCTTCAAGATTATTTTCTTTTACGAAGTTTATACAATTATTTCAGTTGCAGAAACTTTAAGTATGGAACACACATTTAAAATAGGAGAAGAAATAAATAAAAGAAACGTTTAAAAAAATAAATATATTCTCCTTGGAGCAACGCGGAGGTTTTCTTCCTATTAGTCAATACAGCGAACATTTGCGATGGGAAAAATGAACGGCGTGAGAGACTAAACACTCTACTTCACATGGAGTCAAAGGTATGAGAATTCAACATAGAAAAAATATACATTAAAAGCAGCGCAATTCATTCAAATGTATTAATGCATTGACCTTTTCAAATCTTTAAAATCGTTAGAGCAGAACCCTCTTGAATGGCGGGTGGAAAGTTGAAATCTTCTGTTTCGGATTCAGTTAAACGGCTGTTTCTGAATTAATTTTCGCTGGACAGATGGTATGCTTCACAAGCTCTGGAATAATTCGGAAGAGGAAAGACAGTATACTTTTGATTTATACCTAGCATTTAACTTAGACGACCCGGTAAGAGAATATCTAAATATATAGTGTTTAATAAAACCACGTGCTTTACTCGACAGCGATAAATACAAATTTTTGGCATTATACATCTATCAAACAGTAAGATGTGAAAATAAATGATTTTACTCAAATAATTATAAGAATTGTAAATAAGGTAATGGTGATTAAGACGAAAATAAATGCTGTTTAAAAGTAGCAGCGGACTTCGTTCATATATTTGTATTTGAAAGAGAAACTAAAATGGAATTGTACAGTTCTGTAATAATTTATTTAAAAATTAAGTGTAAATATTAAAGAAATATAAATATATCAATCAAACATCATTTGTAATAAAATAAAAATATGTATCAATAATAATGATAATTTTTTTAAAATTATAAATATTTCAATACCAATCATATTAATTAAATCTAGGATGGAATAATAAATGTTTTTTTAAAAACAAACATTAAAGATTCTAAAATTTGCTCATAAACTCTGCCTAAAAGATTTTAAAAAGAAGCAGATTCGAAGCTGTGCTATCATTCGAATTTGCGCGATTATTTATTGATAATATTAAAGATTAAAAGAAATCCTAGATTCCCCGAAATTTATTACACTTATATTGAAAAAGGGATTTTTTGCCACAAATTACTCAAAAATTAACGAAAAATTATAGCCACATTAATCTACCTATTTTTTAGAGTTTATAGTAAAATATACGAACTTACTTTGAGTCTTGATTTGCTACATAAAACTGGGCACATGTAACTAGTTATAATGTTGTATGTACAAGAAATAATATTACAATGAAATATGTCTTACTTGATTTTTGTGAAAAGGTAATCCAATGTATCATCCCCCCTCGCGTAAAAGTCAGATCTAAATGTCATTTGCAATATTTAATTGATTCAAATGTGTTTGTTTTACTCATTTCCTCCGCAATTAAATGATCAAGCCAATTTCAATCCATAGTCTATATTACAAACCGATAAATATACATTATGAACTGAAATGAAATCAAATTTGACTTTCTTCAGTGGGCAGTTAACATTTACAATCAAAACAGTAAATGAGTTATAGAATAATGCATTAAAAGAATTTATTGAAAAGCGCATCTCTTACACTTGTTCCTTTAGATACCTCCTTTACCTTTGCAGTCATCTCTTGAAAGAATGAAAATTAAACTAATAAATAACAACATTACCTTTGGATTGGAGCACCATGAAAAAATAAGGCAGTCGAAGGACAAAACTTACCTATAAAAGAAAAAAATATATATTATAAAACCAAATAATATAACTTACTATAGTTATAATTAATCTATAAAACCATATAATATAACTTACTATTGTTATAATTATATTATAAAACCAAATAATATAACTTACAATAGTTATAATTATATTATAAAACCAAATAATTTAACTTACTAAACTGATAAAGTTTACGAATACTGTAATTTTTTATACTGCGTTAAGCGTGACATAATATGTAAAAATGAATTAAAGTATAAATTCAACTGCACAAATACAGGATAGAATTTTAAAATATAATTGACATATTATTTAAATGAAATTTTAGTTAGTAAAATTGATAAGAAACACGATTGTAGGCAAACGTTTTTAAAATTGCAATTATTTTGCAAGTTCAGTTATTGTATTAAGAAATTTCTTTCCTTGAAATAAGATCCGATCTAAACTATATACACATTCAATAGTTTTTAACATATTCAGAAATTAAAAGAAGAAATAATATAACCTTTTGAAAAGTACATCAAGTTTATAGAATATTTTAGATAGATTTTTCATTTTTTAACAAACAAAGGTTTGTCAACACCTTGTTTAGAACTAAAAAAAAGTCAATTTTTTAAAAAGAAAATCCTTTTATTGTCACAAATGCTCTTTTTTAATATTAAAATGTCAATTGAAACAGATTTTTTATTTGCAAATTTTGGTAACAAATTATTAAATATAAGAAAAATTTATATTCAATATGAGAGACAATTCATATTCTAAATAATAATGAAACTTGGAAATAAATTAATTCAATATTTTTTTATATAAATCATTAATCTTTTTAATTTCTTAAGTTTTGTCTTGGAATTTTATTCATGTGATTTGGCAAAAGCTCCCCGCGTTTGCCAACAATAAGGAATATTTCATTCGCTTACGAAATATTTACTTTTGGAACTTTCGTTCAAATTTGAGCAATGCACATGAGTGTTTTTAGGTCAGCCTTAAATGACTACTTTAAAAGAAATAAACATGGTCAACAAATAATTCTAACAAAAGGAAAATTTTCAATTAGAATTAAAAAAGAATAACGTTAAACATTTCCTGGCAAAGGAGTATCTACACATTTCTTTAATTCAGAATTGTGTGCATCAAATTCTTTTTAAAAAATTTTATTCGAAAAAATTGCACAGAAATTATATTACTACTGCTGAAAAGGGTAAAACTTTGAATTTTAATGATGAGTAAAAAATATTTTTTCTAGAATAATCTGAAAGATATGAATAAAATAAAAGGAAGAATAAAAAAATAATAGTAGAATACGTTTAATTGTTGGTCAGCAAAGATGTACTCACAAATAAATTTCCTTACTCCAAATCTCTGAGATAAATTTTATAAAGAATTAATAACAGCCGCAAGAAAAAATATACAAAAATTAAATTGGTATCTTTAAGATAAAAAAAATTATTTTCACAAAGTTTTTTTTTTTTCTAAAATATTTTTGAAAAAAAAGAGACAAATTATGGGGATAATTTCTCATAGACTAAAGTGGCGTATTTTTATTTAATTTGCTTGCAAGGTCTATTTTTCTTTCGATTGACTTATTTAGGCATTTTAAATCATTATCTTCAGGCAAACGGTGAAAAGTTGTGTAACACGTAATAAAATAAAACAAATTAAAAAAATAGTCGTAAAATAATTCAAAATAAATACATTTTATTCCTTTTATAGTTTTTTAAAACAATATTTGAAAGAAATAATGGGCAAAAATAAAATTCATATCACTGAAATGGTAAAATTTTGAATTTTAAAACAAATTAAAATATAAGTCTATTAGTTCCAAAGTTACTGCAGAAAATTGGTAAAATTTCGATTGATTTTTAATTAATTGAATATTTAGTTAAGTTGTGAACTTTAAAAAGAAGACTATATTCTTCCTCTTGCCTTATATAATAAGTGTGCAAAGTTTGGTTTAAATCGTTCCGATCGTTTAGAAGAAAATACGGAATATATGCATGCTTACAGACTCACAGTTATTTTCATTTATTTATATCAAGTTAAATTTTCTTGCTCTGAATGATATCAATTTCGTTTTCAAAGTTTAACTCGTTAAAAAAGGAGTGAAATGCAGAGATTTATTCACAATAATAATGTATAGTTCATTAAATAAATAAAAAAGTTAAATAAATATTTTGTACCTATGCTTAATAAATTCAGCATCATTTTTTAAAAAATTTTTAGTCTAGAAATTAATAGACTTTACATTCTTTCTTCCCTTCTTTTAAGCTTAATGGTCAAAAAATTACAATATATTTTTAATATTTTTAATTATCATAAATTTTTAACACGGTTTTTGGCTCCATTTCATTTGATAACTTTTGGATCAATTTTTAAGGACTTATAAATACGTGAATTTAAACTAGTTAATAAACTTTATAATTTCACGTATTTCGACATTTCTAAATCAGGATTCAATATATCCTTATTTCAGTGATATGATAAATTCAGTTACAGGAGTGATGGATATATAGTGCCAGGGGACAACAATTTCTTTAAAAAAAATTTGCCTTTAAAATTGTAAAATAAACAAAAAAATATATCGTTTTCAAGAACCATCGTAGAAAGGCACTTGCGACGTGATATCACACTCGCTCAATTCTTAATTTGATACAATATTGTTAATTTGATCACATGTTTGAGTTAAAAATTGAAATTATTTTTAAGAACATATATTTCTCAAATTATATGAAGACTTATTTGCGAATCCAGAAAACAGTAGTTATTGTTTTAAGCTTTGCATTAAAATGAATTCGTTGAATTTCAAAAACTATCGATTCTTTAGAATATTTTCACTTTTATAATATAGACCAATTCAATATTTTTATTGGGCATAATATTTTCTGGAAATCACATTTATATTATTTTTCTTTGCGACTTAGAAAAGATCTCAACTTTTAAAAATGCGTTCGAAGATATCTTTTTCAGAATTATGGTCAAATACCAACATAGTTTGAATAGAAAAATCAGAATTAAGAATTGAAATGAAAGAAAGATTTTTTAAAAAGTCTTTCAAACTTTTAAAGTTATAGAATGGAATTTTACAGAAAAAACATTTTGGGTCTCAACATATTGAGAATTAGCATGTGAAATCAAGAGACCGCGCGATAAAAAATTCATTGACAACAACGTTAAGTGAAACATCCGTGCGAGGAATTAGAAAATAATTATTTATAGAATGTAGGTAAAATAAAATCATTATATTTATATACAGCCTTTTCGTTTCAAATTATATATTATTTTCTAAAATTTATGTAACAAAAATATTGAAAATTATGTAAAACTTCATTTATACTCTCCTTTTTGATCAATCGTTGAAAATAAATAAAAAGACTAAAATTGTTTCATAAATAATCTCAGCTAATTTAATTCTGATATTTTAGAATCTTTCTATTACGAAACAAAAAGAAAGAACACGAATAAATAAAACGCGTAATAGAATGTAGAGAAGTACTCATGCGAAGATTAAAAAGTAAATAAGCACAACTGGAAACTGAACTCCATCGAGAGAGGGGGACGAGAGAAAGGGCGCGAAACTTTTTAAATGAATTCGTCCCGCCCTCTTCTTGAATTTTCAACACCATTTTTGTGGCGAGGGGTGGATAGGAGGATGCAAATAATGAAAGCGAATTCGAAACAAAGTTGCATTTCTAGCGGATGTGAGGAATCCTTTATTAAAAAAAGTCTCAAAAAGAAAAGCAACTCGTTTTTATTACATCCGTCCACAAATACCAGAATAAGAAACTTACGCGTAAAAAAGAAACTGGCATGCCTCCAAGTAGCGACCTCTGTAGGAGTGAAATAAAAGTGGCCAAGAGCCAACCTTTTCTGGAACATGGCGGAAAGTTGGCAAATTTCCAGATCCCCGAAAACGTCGTTTGCTTCCAGCCCAGCCCCCCTCCCCCAAATCGACCTCACCCTCAGAGATTCTGGAATAGATCTGCCTTGTCGTCATTAAGAGAAGGCACGTGTTATAGTGGTGGGGGTACTGAAGAAAAAGATGCGGACAATACTGCCTATTTTTAATGCAGACCAACCCCACTGCAAGTATTCCATTTCACACAGAATTTTTTTAGTCAAATTAAAATTTAGGAGAAAAACAGCACCACAATCGTGCAACCACATCTATTTCTAAATTTTTTTATATATTTTGATTTGAGAATTTTTACATCAATTTATCTATTTTATTAAAAAATATCAATATCGTAAGAAATATGTATTAACACAATAGCGCTGAAATCTCCCCCCCCCAAAAAAAACCATTTGTGCATATCGAGAAGCAGCCGCAAATATAGAAGACTAGTACAGCAATAGTTTTCAGAGACAAATATTCGTCGCTAATACAGATTTTAAAAAATATCAACGAAAATAAAAGTGGAAAATGTGAACAAATTTGGAAATAGAGTATAAATTCATTAACTATTAAAAATTAAATTTGAGTTGATTATTTACATAACTGAAGTAAATTGCCTTAATTCAATATAACTTCCTCGACTTTTTCTTTACAAATATTCACGAATAGGGATAAAGAGTGCATAAAAGTCCTCATTGTTATTTCTGTACTCTTTGTCATCCCAGTAGAGGTCGCAATCCACAGATAATGAAACTATGACATACATAGCATTTATTATTTCAAAGACTCTTAAAATTTTATTAAATACAGATGGGAGAATGTATTTGAAGATAATCAACCATACTTTTCTATGTTCAAATGAAATCCTATAAGAGAAGCTTTATGAATGAATATATTGAAACTTCTTCTCTATTTAAACTTCCAGAATAAAATAACCAAAATATTGAGAAGTTAACTCTATATATAATTTCATCATATTTTCATCACTTTTAAAGTAATAGCAATTTTGAGCCATAATCCACTTTTAATGAAAAAAATTTTAGCCATAAAAATAGTATTAGTAAAAGTTTAAGCTTATATATTTTGATTGAAGGTTGTTCTTCCTCTTCTCGTGTTTTAACCTGGTGAACGTCGTAGTCTATTTCACTGACATTTGGAGCAATCCAAAAAGAATGAAAATCGAGGCAGAAACGAGTGAAAAATGTATTTCAAAGAGAAAAAAAACTAGTTTAATAATATAGAAATCCACTCAAAATTAAATTGGATTGGAAAGATTCGACAAAAAAAAAGACAAAATTTTCTTTATTAATTGATATTAATTGTTTTATTTTCACTAAATAAACCACGATTTTTAATGAAATCAACTGGAATGCCAACGACTTCCTTCACTAAATTATGATTTTCGAAATAAATTTACAATATTCGTAAATGAACACTTTTGAAAACTATTCGCTCATTAAGAAAAACTTATCACCGTAGTGAACACATTGCATTTACGATATAGTGGAAAAAATATAAACTTTTTCCATCCTTAAATGATGATGGAATTAAAAACCCTATGAAAAGCTATTTACAGCATTTTAAAAATCCTTCGTTTTTTCTTTGTCCAATGATTAACGCGAAAATGTTATTAAACATCATGCATTAAATATTTATAATAAATAATCAATTTGATCTCACTATCAAGTTTTGATAAAAAATTTAGGTAAATTTGTGAATAAAATAAATTTTATTGCAATTTTAAAACTCAGTTGAGGTTTTAAATGCTTTTATTTTAGTTTTAATTATAAAATTAGATTTGATTTTCACAAATTTTTAGAAAACCGTGCACAAATTCGTTAAATAATGTTAACATGAATGATGATGGCTCTTTGAAGGTATGCTAATATATTAAATATGAAGAAATAAGAAAAAACTTAAGATGAGAATTCAAAGTAAATAAAGCAAATCTTTTAAATTCAGAAACCAATGTAATGAATATCACTTGGGGAAAGAAAATATTATTATTGAGAAGAACTTGGATAAAAGAAAACAAAGATCAGCCTAATTTTCCCAACCTAATTTAATATTAGAATTTCTTTTTAACTTTTAGTCAAATTATTTTTCTATAAAGCGTATGTTAATATGTAAAATAGATTCAACGTCGTACAATGTTTTATGGTTCATACAAAATAAATTTAATAAAAATACGAATATTAAAAGCCAGTTGGTTTCATTTGCAGAACATACTCTCCTTAAAAAAGTTTCACAAATGTTTCCTTTGCACTCTAAATAAAAAAAAAATATTTACCCCCCCCCCAGTTTAAAAATGAAATTTAATAGGCTGTAGTATAATGTTATTCATCTAAAGAAAAATTAGCATTAGTGTAGTGTTTCTTATCGCGTTTTCCTTAGTCATCGTTTTAATACATTAAATTACGTAAATACATCACAAATGAAAATAAAAGTTTAAAATCTACATCACAAAAAATTACTGATTCTCCGTTTTTATTTAACAAATTTCTATATTAAGCTATTTCATACTATGTTTGCAAATAATTTCTTTGCGCAAACATTAAAGTCTTCGACTTGAAAACCGAGACACAATGGAATGACTTCTATATCCCCATTCCCTTTGCTTTTTCGCTACAATAGATACTAACCTATCTCTTGGGGATCCTAACAAGAGGCATCCAACGGAAATCGATAGAACTTCCGGAATATCCATTAAATGTCGATAGGTATCTAACGAAACGTTAAACGCTCTAATAGACGCCCATCGAATGAACTACTAGAGTGATATAACTTCGTATAGGATGCATTATCAGCACTAACCACAGGTGATGAATATTCCACCTGAATTATTCCCGTGAATCTCAAACTGGCGCCGCTAATGGTTCTAGTCAATCAGTATGTGTTGTCTCGGACAGCCTCGAAGGCCTCGATCACAACAAGGTATGTGGCTCTGTCCCATCACCCGAATGCTTTTCATGCATGGAAGTGGTATCAAGTCGAATAAGATCCAAAGAAAATTACGATTAGAATACCAAAAATGTCCTTCCCACAAAGAAAACAATTATATTCTTCTGTGGGATGGATTGGAAGATAAAGATCACTGACAACTGCTACTTATTTTCATTTAAGATGAGTGATTAAATCCAGATATATTATTAAACTTCATTAAGACATTATCCAGTTATAACAATTTTTTGTATGAAACAGAGCCTGCTTTGAGCGTTAATTAATTGAAAATAACGTTAATCAAGTTTTGTCCTGCACGTCACGTAACTTATAGCGCTATCCTTGTGATTACAATATTTTTAACCAGCCCTAACTATTACTTATTTTAATTCAATTTTTAATTTCATTGATAAAAAATGATTGAATATCATTTATTATATCCAGAATTGCCAAACTCTTCGCTGAAATATCCTCACTATAACCTCGCTGCTTATTAGTGCCTCTAAATTTCAAACAAAGCAAAACAAATTTTGTTTTAGAGAGAGGTTTTTTAAACACAAAGAACGGAATTGCAGCATTGTAACTGAAAATCCAATTGGGAAGCCCAGAAAAATGACGCAAGTTCTTATTTCCTTTACACTAATCATTCGAATTGTTTCCGAGAATCTCTAACGGATCTAATCAACGCCGTTAATGATTCTAGTTAATCAGTATGAGTTGTCATAGACGACCTTGAATACTTCCAGGCAGATATTTAGATATGATACGTTCCACCTTTGCTTTTAAATGCTTTCATAAGCGGAAGTGGCAGACAGCCGACTGAATTCCATTGAAAGTTGAGATGAAAAGAATAAAAAAAGTGCCCTTCCCACCCAGAAAACAATTGTGTTGAACATCAAATGAAAGCATTCTTCAGAGAGGATGTTATTGATCGGTGGCAGCTACCACCTGCTCCAATTCCATGAGGACGATGATAGAAAGATCTAGAGAGAATAACGAAATTCAAGAAAATGGGCAACGGTAATTATTGAAAAGAGGGATGGGAGAAGGAGAACGAATGACGCCGTCAGTTCTCCCTAATGATTAACGAAGAAGTCTTCTTTGGAAGGAACCGAATATCGCCTGTACACCTGCAATAAAAGATCTGGTGCATCGGAATCGGAAGCAAGGTTCGGCGTTCAATCATTAATGCAAAAGGAATAAATGACTTGCGAAACAAGGCGCCTCAGATTCATTTCGATACGTGTGCAACATTTCTTCCCCTAACTACATCGTAAATGGAGAAGAGAACTACTCTTTGAAATCATACCTCGGCCGTTCCCAACAATCATTAGGCTCTTATAAATAAAAGGTTAGTGTCGAGACAGGAAGATATTTCGTACATTCGTTTCAGGTAATGATTTTTTGGTGTGCGAGTTGATCTTTGAAACTATCAACACAATTATTCAAGGCTTAAACTATGTGCCCTGAGCCCAAGTGGAGTCATTTTTCTGTAGATGCTGAGGTCGCGAAAACAGTGACAGCGTTTATTTCAATCTGAAGCTTGAATATTAACAAATATTTTAGAACGGTATCTTTATTCGAAGAGTTTCATTAGCGGAGATATAAAATGTATTAAATCTGTACTGAACAAAATATCTCTATGTTAATAATTTTTTAAAATTATTTCTATACACTTTTAAAATGACAATAAAAATTTCAATTGCATTTTTTTCACTGAAAAGTGATTATTCATAATTTATTTAAATAAAATTAAACTGCATACTTTTGATACGTTGCCACTAAAGTTTTTTTCAATATCGCTTATTCATTATATTTTCGCATTTAACATTAGTACGGAAATCGAATAATGATCAATAAGCCACTATCTATCAATTAGCCGGAAATTGAATAATGATCAATAAGCCACTTTCTATCAATTAGCCGGAAATTGAATAATGATCAATAAGCCACTTTCTATCAATTAAACGGAAATTGAATAATGATATCTTTCAGAAGAGAAGATCACATTTTAGTTTTAAATAAAATATGTATTTAAATCTTACAATTTATAAAAAACAATTCGTCATATATTTATAATTTTTTTTTTCATTTTATAAATTATTCTTTTATGTTTTAAAGTAAAAAGAGCTCAATGTTTATTCAGAAAATCAAAGTAAATGATGGGGTTTTTTTTAAATCCATCAATACTATTTTATTCAATAAATGCAATCATCATCGTAAAACTAAATATCATAAAATCATATTGGCGAATTGCAATAT
The DNA here is from genome assembly GCA_026289955.1 of Argiope argentata. NCBI lineage: Eukaryota > Metazoa > Arthropoda > Arachnida > Araneae > Araneidae > Argiope > Argiope argentata. The sequence continues at coordinate 1,217,857 of JAOUZG010043946.1, read as the reverse complement.
CGCTATGATGGAGGAAGATACACCCCAAATGAAGTATATTTATAAAATAGTTGGCACATACATTGAACATCTGTCTCTGAATAATTCTGTAATTAAATTTATGCTTATAGTTACGGTTGTATTTTCTTTATCATTATTTTATCTTTCTCTATATGACGAACGCTACGTATTTGTATTTTAGAATGCATTTTATTTCTTTAAAAAATTCAACAGCACAAACCGATAAGTAGTTAGTTACTTTATGTAATTGTTTCCTATAGTTGATACATACAAAACTGTTAAAGATATCATGTTATATGTTAAGCAGCAAGCAAGTCGTTACTGAAATAAATGCGATTTTTTCTGATATTTCTTTGAAGAATACTAAATTTTCATCAACATACAGCACTTTCAGGAAGTGATGCAAGAAATTTTTATCTTGTTTCCCATCTACTCAACAGAGCTCCACGTTTGAAAGCTAAAATGGGTCTGGTTTAAAATGGGAGAAAAAAAAAGTGACTCAAAGAGCTAGAAAGAAGAAACATCACTTTGTATTCCACGTCATGGTTGTCTAAAGCTTATACGAAAAGATTTTCTACAGTGGGTATGCCATTTTATATGACCTCAGAAAGTTACATTATAGTTTCTAAATAATGATCCAATGAAAAAAAATTGTAAGTGAGCCTGGATCAGGAAATCATATTTTCTTCATTGCATACTTGCTTTTGAAGTTGGCCATTGAATAAAACTTATTTACGGCCTTATTAAATAAAAGTTATCCTATCTACGTTTGGTGAACGGTGGGGAAAAAAGCGTAAGAAAAATATATTGTTGGTAAACGTAACTGAGAAATTCAGGCACACAATCTTCGCTTTCACTTGTATCCGAAGGAGGTATACATCAAACATACCTATTGTTTTCTAGAATTGGGTTTGAATGACAAAATGAACAAAAGCTTTGCGAATTCACTGTTCAGCATTGGAAAGCCTCGACCTTTCCTCCAATCCCGTTGCAGATTGAGAATAAGAGGTAAACAATTTTATTCTTTTTATTCTATTTAAGAAACGAGAGCAAACTTCAATATTCAGATATCTTTTAACATGCATGGATAGCTTCATCGCTAAACAAAGGGCGCATTTTAAGGAAAGTCCTCTATTGTATCAGCTTCATAGCGAAAATTTCAGATATCTTCCAGCAATAATGAGTATTTAGATCTAAGCTTTACTCTTGGATCTTCCATCTTTAAACAAAGCTTTCCAACGGCTCACTACTTCGCTTATTAATACTGCCGACACAAATTATATTTTCGAGTTCTAATAAAACTGTTAAAAATAAATGCCGTAACAGCAATTCATTGTGAATGCTGGATATTTGAAAATAGCTACATAAATAAAGGTTGAAATGCTTTAACCATTCAAGGCATTTCTTCGATTAACACATGCAAAAAAATTGCCATCAACTTGTTGACTGAAAGCAAAAGCCTTTTTTTTAAAAATTTGTTTCAAATTCAATTATTCATACAATATGAGAAGCATGAATATTCTTTAAAATATGTATTGATACATGATTGCTAAGATTTTCTGATGATATTTTTAGTAAATTCCTTTTTGCAGAAGAGCTTGAATAAAAAAAATAATTCTTCTTGAAGAAGAGCTTTTGTCATGTGATAAAAATCATATTGATAAAAGTGATTTTACTTGTTTTCTTTATCCCAATATTACATCAGTTCCTCATACCTTTGTTGATCGAGAATAAGATCGAAAAGAAAGGAAATCCCCCTTTTTTACACTCTTTATAAAAAGTAGGCCAAATTCCCGAATTCAGGTATCTTAACACACGTACAGATGACAATAGCTACATTTGAAGATAGGTCCTTTATTGCATAAGCTCCCCGGAGCAAATATCTGATACATCCTAATAGTAATGAGCATTTAGATCTAAGCTCTACTCTTGAACTTCGGTTGGACATCTAAGCCTTGTTTCCTCCTACTGAATCTGATTCCGTGTAGTAGCTTGTTATTCCGTGCATCTATGCTGTCGACGTAATTGATGCAGCGATCGCTCAAACTCATCGGGAATACCAGTGAATGTTGCTCCTGGATTACAATGAGGGAGTGTGTTGTATGTGATCAATATTCAGCTCTTGAAAATGATCCATGGAGGCTTCTTTACTTGACACGTAGGAGAGGGCCATCACTCTACACAATCCAATAAGCTCATTCGAAACCTTACGATCAGAAATGACAGAACGGATTTCATTTAAGACCTGAATATCACATTTTTTTATAACTTTTTTTTTTTAAATTTGCTTTAAAAACACATTTGAAAAAACAAAATCTCGAAATTTTATAGTTGAAAAATGGTAAATTCAAAATTGAATTTTAAAAATTTAAAGCATTTAAATTTTAAAAAAATACAGTCAAGGGAAAAAAACATTTTTCAAACTATTCGTATAAAAGCATTAAAGTTGGTCTTCTTTCTACAAATATGTTTAGCTCTTACTACTACGGAATTTCATGATACTACTTTAATGATACTCTCTTAACGATACTACTGTGGATTTTAATAATACTACTTTATTAATTCTATTCTACTTTAATGACACTAGAATAGAATTAATAAAAAAATCACTTCATTTCAAGAATATCGTAACTTATGTGCAAAGTGTAAATTTAAAAAGTCAACTGTTGATAATTCAGGGGACTTTCTACTGCTATAAATAGTGGTTGGAGGAGATAATTTACAAGATTTAAGAGAAGATTAAACACTCAGAAGTTGGTTATTTTTGCAAGACAACACGGGTGCTTCAAAGAAGAAGAAAAAAGCTGATAAGGATTGCTTTTTAACTTTTTCGTATACGTAGTACAGAAAAGTTGTAATTGTCAAAAAAAATTCAAACTCAAGATTTTGACAATCTTTACGTGTAGACCTTCTTGAGTTCAAAAAGTACATTTTTGGCATTATGTCTGTCTGTGACAAGGATAACTCAGAAATGATTTTAGCTATAGGGATAAAATTTGGTACAAGATTTCTACGCCAATTTTTTTTCATTTCGATCGTATTTTGAGTAAAATGTTTAAATGAAGTCGGCTTATCCGGCTGTTAGAATATAAATTACTACGATAGCTGCAAAAGGCTTTGAGCTAGATGGATAAAATTTGGTAAACTTGATTCAATATATGTAATGCAGACACCTATTAAATTTTGAGCCATATCCAACTAGAGATCGAAGGTCTATCGATCTATATTTTCAGAAAAAAGCAAACGCATTAACTCAAAAACGCTGTAGCTTAAATATATTAGATACGGCATGTGAATTTATGAGTACTAGCATAGTTCCGAGTCAAATTTTTGTTTCAGTCGGTTAGAGAAAATGCAAAATAAAACACAATTTTTTGAATATTATTTACCGCATGTCCAGGATTAATCTCCAAGAATCAGAAGATTCAGTAAAAATATTAAAATTTCGCAACTATTATACGCCAATACCATGCAAGGTCTATCTATTGGATAATACCTTTTAAAAGAAGTCCATGAGAAAGTTTTAGGGAAATCATTGCCGCTTGTTTTAGTGGATTCATTATAAAAGTAGAATATATCAGATAAAATGTAGAACAAAAATTTAATAGAATACAAAGTTATAATAGCAAAGGAACCTAATTGAAAGACCTACTTTTAGACGACCAGGGCAAGCTATGGTAAAAGGATCGAAAATTTGATACTGAGTTTTAATTGTAGATTTTTTCGATTAACAATTAGAAACAATTTAGAAAAAAATATAGTGTAAAGTGACGATTGGTAAAAAGAAATCAATGTTTTGAAAAAAGGCAGCTACATCGAGAGGAAACAACTGATTTTTAACGTCGACAATGGTGTAACACTTTTTACTACGTTTAATACAACAGATAAATTGATAGAAAGCGTATTTCATTTAAAAAATTAATAAGGATGTTGATACTGCAGAGAGAGAGCAGAATCAGCTGGCATTTTTAAAATGAAATCTAATTTTTCTTTCTACCTGGATGACTTCCAGAACAACGCTTATAATTGTAATTACGGAAAAAATGTAAAAATACAGTTTGAAAACAATGTCACTGTCAATTGTCGATTTTATAAATGATTTTTTTTCAATATCATATTCGCAAGCTTTTATAAATAACAACTCCAAATAACTGTTGACTTTTAATTGTTCCAATGTTTCTCTTTACAAGTCTTCAAAACACATTGTTAGTTCAAATAAAAAAATATTTATTTTAGTCTTTTCTGATACCCGAAATGTTGAACGATAGAGGATATTTTGCTAATATTTACAGTTACATCTGCTTAGATTTGATTATTTTTTAAGGCTACTGAAAGAAAATTATGTCCAATTCACTCTTTGTATATCTCGTCATCAATCTGATAACGGAATTGAATGTAGCAAAGCTATGGGTTTTGAAGCAAATATTTTGAATGAGATGTTGTTTGAAAATCATCTTTCCACCATTTTCAATTTTATTATTGCTTTTCAAACGGAAAAAAGCAGTTTAAAAAGTCCGAAGCATCTAAACCCTGATTGTTTTAACAGCAAAAAACAAACTGTTTCATACTTAAAATTGTGAGGTAAAAAAAAAAAAACTCAATTTAAGTTGATAATAAGAAAAATAAAAACAACTGAAGTACTTACGTACTTTAATATTATATATAAGCAGTAATTTCTTTAACTGATTAACACTAAAAAGATTTATAGAAATTTGTATCTCTTATCTATCTTGAAGGCTTATTATGAACCTTAAGATTTTATATTTGTTCAATTTAGTAACTGCATCACTTAATGTTATGACTTAACAAAGCATAAAAATAAAAAGAAGCAGACATGGTTGAAAATAAAGGTAAAGGTCATAGATAAAGGTAAAGTTTGTATTATTATGGTGTTAGTCACTTGTATTGATATTACTTAGAGCTAAAAGCATCCAAATATTAGAAAACTACGCATGAATATATATAACGTTTAGAATCACTAAAGGGGAAATTTTCCAAAATTCCTCATTGGTTAATAAATCTCAATATAAATACTGTAAGTGGCTTTACAGATGCCCAAACGATTAGCTCGGCAAGTTTGGTTTCAGCTGTTGCAGAAATTCGCTACTCTTGATACTCCAAAGTGCGAACTTTTTGTTGTTCCAGAATCAATCTTATGAAGCCATAAACATCAAATAATGGCATTTCCTTTTTTGATGAAATGCCCAGGAAAAGAGTGATTAAAAAATAGAACGGGAAAAATATAGGCCCTGTCAAAAAAGTGGATGAAAAAAATTAGAGTAATCCTCTATCGATGTAGCATTATTTTTACGTCTGTGAGATTTGTGGATACTTTAAATTTGGGCATTGTGTGCGATTAGTTTGTGATTATGCTCATTTTAACGAATTCCAGACGAATTACTTTTTCTAAATCCTTATATATTTCTTTAAAACTTAACCTTATTGAGTATAAAACGTTCTATCACAAGAGAAAACATAATTACACAAACAAAATAACCACATATCAATTCACGACTTATTCATGTATACAAATGCATGGTCTGGAAATAAATGAAAAGCCTGCTAACCTTGAGTGTACGGTAACTTTGTGACTCGGACCCAATTGAAATCGGACTATCTTATTAATAGAAAAAGATTTTTTTTTTCTACTCTTAAAATTGCGATGCGGTTTCCTTAAAAACGGGTCGGCGAATAAATACTTACATAAATGAATCACGGTAATGTTTCTCTTTTTTTCTCCCTATTTTGTTTTTATTTGAAAAGCAAAAATGAAGGTCAATTCATTGTTAAAAGAAATCACCGAAATGAAAATATTTTCCTCTTTCAGCAGATTAGAGGCGTATTAAACGCGTCTCGGGGCTCACAAATGTGACTTCGAGAAAGAAAGATGCACCGGGAGCAGTTAAGACGAAACCGGTCTCGCAATCAAATTTTCTGTAAGGAAAGCTGTTTTGTGTAAGTTTCAGAAAATAACTCGTGTTAGACCTTGAAAGATTGAATACTTGTTTCTAATGTATTTATTGTGTAAAGTGAAAAAGCGTGGTGTTGGTAACTACCTAATAATCAAGGAAGTAAGAAACACACCCCTCAGAATTTAATATTGAAATTACCTCAATATTTGAATGAACCTGTCTTTTACAACTAAAGAGACAATAGAGAAGGCACGATAAATAAAATTCATAGCATTAAATGTATACCAATATTAATGCTATATTAGGAAGTTTTTTCCCATTAAATGAGATTTCTCAATTTTCAAATATTTAGCCAAAATCATTTAAATTAACAACAGAGTTGTTGTTGTTGATATTTATGGCACTTGCCATGGACAATTCCATGCTGATACATCAGCATATTTAAGCCGAAAGGAGCGTCTCTTGTTTTAAGAAGTAGCGCCAACTACGGCCAAGAGAGCGACTTAGCTACACACTCACCACATTTGCTTGCACAGCCCCTTTTTACAGGGGGGCACAGTCACACCTCTCATTGATAGCACACAGAAGAACAACCATGCCTGAACCAGGACTCGAATTCGGGACTCCCAGAATATGAGGAAGACGAGCTACCTCTGTGCCAGAAAGCCGGCAACAACAGAGTTTATATTATATATATATATATATATATATATATATATATATATATATATATATATATATAGCCTTTA